>CM046033.1:10062321-10289821 GCA_025215565.1 Flaveria ramosissima | reverse complement strand
TAGAGGAAAAAAAGTGAAAAAAAAAATAAATTACCTATCGCGACGACATGTCGTCGCGATAGAGATTTCAGAAAAGGCGGGTATTTTTACCGCCTATTTATTTTAGAGGAAGTAAAATAAAAAAAGTTCTTTTTTACCTATGGCGACGACATGTCGTCGCGATAGAGTTTTGGTAGCCAAAACCCTAATCACACCTATAGCGACGACATGTCGTCGCGATAGGGTGACCTATAGCGAGGACCTTCAGTCGTCGTCATAGGTCTAGTCGGGATAGGGTCAGATTCTTGTAGTGGTGAGGAGATGGTGGTCACCCGCGGCTACTTTTAACAACAACAAATACCTAATTTGATACACTCACTCCTTGACTCGCCAAAAATCATGTTTGTTACCATAAAGCCAGAACACACGTTTGTAGCCAATAGCATCGCAATTAAACCCACCGACTACACCAGAATCACAAGAAACAAGGCCATTAGCTCTAACGATTCCACCAGCAATGAAGACTCTATCAATAATGAAGACTCTGCATGAAGACTCTAACTACACCAGACCACTTAATCATACACTATCATTAATGAAGACTCTGCATGACTTTTCCTTTTTAACACGCAGATGCAAACATACTAGTATTATATATCGACATATGATATGGATATGTGATCTAGTTGTTTTAGTGATTGTCCTTCATAATGTTATATGGCTTTAAATGCCTGCAAGTGTATGTTAATTACGTGGTATTTAAGAGGAGAAAGTAGCTGTTAATTAAAAGATTTTTCTGAAACACACATACGCTACACAAACAGAAAATCTACATAACCGCAAGCAAACATTTGTAAGCATACTTAAAAGAAGGCCTAATGAGGAAACACCGAAGCAAATTAACTTAGATCTCGTTGGCCATAATATTAGTTTTGGCACAAATTTCTTATTTCGAAAACCCTATCAAAAGGGGAACCTTTTTGATTGTCGACTACTAATGGATAAAAACAAACCGGTTGAATTAGGTTGGACTTTTTTTTAGAAACTTTCAATAACTATCCCACATCAAATGGCAGATGGTGATAATTATGAAAACTATTGATGCTTCATGTTACTTTTGGGGCCTAACTATAGTCTACATATAGGACTATGATGAAAAAATTAATAAAAAAAGGTTGAACACCATATGTGTAGCTATTAGTTAAGAACCATGACGCATTTGACCATGATTGTGATTGCATGAAGACTTTTTGCAATTGGGTTTGACAATATAAAAATCATTTTGTAAAGTTTGATAAATGCCCTACTTGTGTATAGATGATATATTCATATAAGAAATTACATTGATCACTGGATATTAATATTTATATTAGAATGATTGATAATTTTTTAGAGCAATGTGATAATAAAGATTTATCTTTTGAGTTATTAAAAGAGAAAGATTAAGGTTTTGAATTTTGATATATATCTTATATTTCTTTTATAATCATTCGTGTAAAATTAAAGTAGATATTACAATACTATTGAAAACTATACAATTTGAAAGGAAAAAGTATTTAAAATTGAAATAATAAAATTAAAAGAACAAGTATAAGAGAAAAACTGAGGCCCGTGTTGAGCACAGTTCCCTTAAATAAATTTTAAATCTCTAAAGAAAAACTTGTTGTTTCCTAGGTACAACAGCAATAGTAGATCGCAGTGCGCGAGTTGACATACCTAGTCTGAAATGGCACTTAAATATTGTAGGAACCGTTCACATAAATAATAAAATAAAACAGTTTTTATTAACATAATCGATACAAAGGAACAAAGATTAACAATTACAATTCTCTTTACAATTGTAAATTTACAAAAATAGATGAAAAGAAATGTAAAGGCTGAGGATCGTGTTTAACACGGGACCTTAAAACAAATTCCGAGCCTCCCAAGAGAACTCGTTTTGTTTCCCAGGGTACAACAGCCAAAGCACTTTGTAGTGCTTGGATTGATCTAGAACCCAAACTTGTTTATAGAAGAGAAACCAGAGAGATGGAGGACGTTTAGAGCATCTATTTGTTGCAGGTTTCGAGTTGTGTTGGTGTGTCTTCCTTCTGAGGCACCCTCAGTATTCATAGCGGAATTCGAACGGTAACAACCACTCAACCATTAATCCGAAATTGTAGCCGATCATTTAATTCGTCATTAACAGTAAAGTGCGACATCAAAGCGCCACATTACGCCCACATGCCCACGCCGCGTGAGCGCAAGTTAAGGGTTCTTCGCACTCTTCGCGAATCCACTTAGTGTGAAACTTTGGGAAACAATATAGTCAAAAGGTTATAGAATATAAATCATTTTATATTTTTTCTTTCCTCCAATGTGGAATAATTTCCCACACTATTAATTCTTAATGTCATTCAATATATTAATTTTCGTTCAACACATTAATTTATTGACTAAATATTAACAAACATATTAATAGTATCAATAAATTTCCAACAAATATTGCCTCAATTTTACGTGTGTTTGAGTGTATAAAGTCTTCTAAGTTTATAAGTGTTCAAAGTGTTTTTTCAACTAAGGTTCATCTTAGTTTTTATAGTAAAACATGACTAGAAACAGTTTAAACAAAAATCAAACATAAAAATAAATTGTACTAAACGTCTTTTATGCAAGTTAATTGGATTCAACACTCGGATTGAAACTGATTTTCTGTTTCAGCTCGTTAACTAACTGTGTACGTCAAAAGTAATATACACTTCGCAAGCTATCACATAGTAGAACACAAATACAAAAACAATAAGTATATTATTTTCAATTACATATATTTATTTTCGTCCAAAGTTGATGGAAAATAAATTTGCACGCTTACTGAAAATAAAACAAATTGACACCCCGTTTCTTTAACAATGTCACCGTCTCATATTATATCACTATTTTGATAAAATACATTATTTTGATGTGGTTCAATTATTATGTATGTCTACATTGGAAATGAGCTAAAATTCATCGATATTATTATAAAAGATATTATTCTCATTTGTTTTTGTATCTGTTGGGTTACAAAGAAAACGAGCTGGATTATATTGTGACAAAGCAAGACAAAAAAAAGGATTAGAACATAAATCAAAATTGGTGTTTGAAGAAAACTAATTAACTTAAATTAATTAGAGAAAAGTATTCATCTAGAGTTAATTTATTGAAGGGGAAGTGGAGTGAGGAAATTAAAGGATGTAGTGGTTAAAGAAAAGAAAACAAAAGGATACAATTTAGAATGTTAAGTCAGAAGTTAGAAGGAAGCTTGGGCCTGGATCACTTATGAAGTGGGCTTTAAAATATCAACTGGGCTATAAAAGAACAAGAGATGGGCTGAAGTTCAGTTAACAAGTTTTTAATAAGTTAAAAAGCCGATATTTACTAACGGTCAAGAAAACCGGTTAATGCTTGTGAAACACCAACGGTTTTGATCAAACGGAAACCGGTTACTATAGGATTGGTATAAACAGGTGTGGATATCCTATCCAGTTAATATGTTTTTTTAGCAAAGATCCTTTTTACGCCTATTGTTATCGTTGCACTTGCTACGATTTAAATGCATATTACATTTATGATAAAAAAATTATGCCAGTAGACCACTAGATCATGAGTTAGCAGGTGATTGTGTTGATCCTCAGACGGTTTTTGGTTACTTCTGAATGGTGTTATTTCACACTAAAGAGACTCTAGATATGTAATAGATGTTTATTGGTACGGTGTGATATAATTAGTGTCTAAAGTTGTTCAGCCAAACAATATATGTTACGTTTATGTAGCTAATCGAATATTTGTTAATCAAATGCATATGATTTGTGAACATAAGTTTTGAGCCATTTTGATTGCTTCTCTTAGTTATGTTTAGGGTTTTGAAGCTTTTATGAACATAAGTTTTGAGCCATTTTGATTGCTTCTATGTTCAACATCATTTGGTATCAGAGCTTTTTTTTATTATCAAATGGATTGCGTGGAAGTGATTACTATCCTGGTTATGAAATTGCCGACAGAGGTGACGACAAAAGTATTTACATCTCACGTGCCGAGGGGAAATAAACATTTTCTATTTGTAGAGTCGTGGACCGAGCCAACAATGGTGTTGTCCCGACCCTCAAGACCCCAAGATACGAAGACATCGGAAATGAGTCCACGATCTTGAAAGGCAACAAGAGATATTAAAAGACTTCAACAATGAGTCTGTGATCAGAAGCTACAATTGAAGGAGCATATTAAGGGAACTAAATCAACAATTATTACTTTGGAATATAAATCATCTTTTTGAGAGAAATTGACGCATTCCAAAATTTAAACATGTGGAATAAAGGCTCATGGCTATAGTTTTCAAAATGCAAAAGATATGTTGTAGGGCATTGAATTGGACCTTCATGAATCGAAAACGTAGGGTGATTTAGAGGCCAATGAGGGTTAGCCATCTTCTTAGCGGAATAGTATAGCTAAGAGGATGAAGAGAACTCTGAATGAAAAAGCCAGAAGCATGAGGTTGAATGCAAGATTACTCAAAACATTTTGGCCTGATACAGTGTACACCGTTGCCAATTTGATCAATTATGTACATTGTTTTAAAGATCGAATCAGACCGTCCGGTCCGACTGAAAATCAGAGGGGTGGCCGAAGTGGTCTGCATTAGTTCGTTTTGAAGAGGTTCAACCGGCCGGTTCATCTCGGTTTAGTAGTTGGACTGGATTTTGTTTTTTTTTAATTTTTTAGATTTTAATGAGTAGAACAGAGGGTTGAACAATAAATTGGTGCGTTGGCATAAGATTATTGTTAAGTTTTATATATAACTATAGAATACACATATACCTTACTTATATTGAACTTTATATATAACTAGATATAATATCATATATATAATTATTATTTTATCCGATTCTTACGGCTCGACCAGCAGACCAATAAGGTGTCTAATTCGACGTTCGATCCGATTCTAAAAACATTGATTGTGCACCTCACTTTCTTTGTGTTTCAAAATACCAAAGAAAGAATGACAAGAAAAAAATCAATCTCAAGCACTTGAAGATATTTGGTTATAGTACTAACAATTTGTTGAAGGATGGTGATAGAGATAAATCAGAAATTTAAAATCTAAAAAGTGCACATTCATTGGTTATAGATCACATGAGATGGATTATAGACTTTGGAATATTAAAAGCACAAAAGTAATGAGAAGAAAAGAAATATTATTATTAGCAAAACCAAGATGTAAAAAAAAGCAACATTAAAGTACCAAAGGTCGAAAAAAAATATGTTGAGTTTAAGGAGAGAGAAAAATAAAATAAAATGAAACTGTAGCCCGGTTGATGTTCTAGAAAAAGGAGAATGAGTCAACCGACACTAGGAGTTTTGGGGTGATTTTTATGATGATAAGATTGAGTTTTTCTCAAAAGAGTGTTGGTGATAAAAATATTTATAAAAATGGGTGATTTGAAAAATATTTACTAGAATGAGTGTTTTTCTTACTTTTTTTATTTTTGAAAAATCTATTATATTATTTTCATTTAATTTGTTTATTCAATCAACTTATTGTTGTTTTTATATATTTTTTTCTCAATTAACTCGTTTAATATTTTATAAATAATAAATCTATTAGGGACTTTACAACTACAGTAAGAGGATCAAAAATATAATTAAAAATTTTAAATACATAAATAGAATTAAATTTAATATTTATTACTAGAAATTGGTATATTGCTTCTATTTCATCCTCGTTTATAATTTTACTAAAATAACACTTAAAAAGTTATGAGTTATATATTTTAGTAAATTTCCTCCCAAACATATCTTGTCATGACCTCTAAAATTTAAAAGGCTATTTTATTAATAAACCTTTTAAGTATAAATTTGATTATAATAAAATTTAAAGTACCATTTTTAGTTAAAAAAATATTATTTTGTCAACTGAATTATCTAAAAATAGCAACCAAATAATTTTTTATGTTTAAAACAATCGTAATGTGTACTAGTAATATTTTTTTCCCTACGAGGATATAAAGGTACGAATTAAGAAAAAAACAAATGTTAATTAAACTTATTTTTATTATATTATATATTTAAATGCACATGTGAAAGTTAAAAACATAAATATACTATAACGTGCTGATTAAAGAAAATATAAAATAATAATAATAATGGTTGATTGAATAAAAACCAAAAGAATATTATAATTGATTAGTTGAAAATAAAAAATAATAAAAAAACACCTATTTTGATAAATATTTTTCAAATGACCCATTTTGATAAATATTTTTTCTTTAACACTCTTTTGGAAAAAACCTCTGATAAGATTTATGAGGATGAAGAAACTATCCTTTAAAAAATAACTCTCTAACTTCAAAAGATTTGTTTACACCTCTAGTTTAGCTTAGAACTATAAAGTCTTGAACTATATAAAATTCTTATCTGAAAATACTACAAGCTAAAAGTATATATTTAGAGAAGAATATGTATTATATTGTACATAAGTATAGAATATATGTTGTGGTAATATTTATATTGAAACTTGGATAAAATAACTATATATTGAATATTTTCTAAAATTTATAGAAGACAGTATACATAACCACTTGCGGACATATATACTCCGCTACCCCTCAACCTGTTACGAGTAGTATTAATTTTTTTTACGGTTTTATGTAAAGGTAAAGTTTCGATTTTCCGTTACCCCTTGAGAAGAAATTACGTTACCTTTAAAAAAATTAAACTCGACACTTCATAAAAAGTTTTAGAATTTATAACTAAAAGTTTAATAAATTTATAAAAAATAATACATTCTATAAAAACATAAATAAATATTACCCATTACATATTAACAAATAACATAAAAACCCAGATATCCATTACCCAACCCAATACAATAATAAGCCCAAAAATAAAAATTATATATATACCAATTATTTGCATGTATTAGAAGTTGTTTTTTGTTTTTATGGATGTACTCATTTTTTCTTATTTTAATATTTTTATTTTAACCCAATATTTTTTCATATTTTATAATTTAACCTCAATACTTTTTTACTTTCACCTTTGTTCCTCTATACTTTTTAAATTTTACAAATTTCCGTTATACGTTTCGATCTAAATTTTACGAGTTAACACGCCGCAACATGCGTGTTTGGTTTAACATTTTTCACTTATTTTTTTTCCACTTTAACGGTCACATCATAACGCGTTGGTCCTAGATTAATTTACTTATTGTTATATTTTTGCTTGTGTAAGTGTATGGTTCAATGTTTTTACGTCTACTTCTCATTCGATTTTTTTTTCGTTTTATTGTTTCTTCAGCGTATGCTATTAATATTACTTGGCATAGTTTTACGCCTCCTGTTACAACATGTGTCATTGATTAAATTAAAAGGAATTAAAAAATAGATGTATCCCATCGTTCTATCTGATTCTATGAGTGACCACTTTGCTGCAACTAGGTAGCTGTTTTAGAGATTGATAACTTATACCATTTCGGTATAAGAATTATCATTCAATATGCCTACTTTAATGGAATTCCTACCTCCAATGTTACCTATTAAAATATAATATAATACTTCTGAATAGCTAATTGGATCACTAGCGGGTCATAGGCTCACTTGATCATCTTTATTACCCAAGTATAAAATTTGAGACCATATCAGAAGAAAATTCACATTAGGGGAAAACCATCTACCTCACTTGGAGACGGTATACGTCTTCACAAAGTAATATTTCCTTTTATTTTTTCCACTTAGGTGGGATGGTGTTCTCACACTTCCTTTCTCATTCCTACGCCCTGCTGACCAGCTCCACCCTCGCCGTTGAGTATATTTCATCTTTCAACCTTCTCTAAATTTTTTTTCAAACTGATTTAATTTAATATGAACTAATTAGCTTAAAATTTTGTTACGTACTTCAAAATTTTTCAGTAATTCATTAAATAAGAATAAAAACAGACAAAATAAAAAATACAATTAAGTAAAATTAGAAAAGATGACTACCCTTCTAGAGATGGAATGTGTGTGTGCTCAATATGATTGGTGGTATTAACTTAGAGAATATCATGAATGTCGCCACATCACACATTTTCTCTTCGTCACTTATAAAACTTTAGTAGTTATAAATTGATATTTTGAAATAAAAATATGATTGATATTACATTTAAGTAACTAATTAAGTAATAAAACAGTTATTGTGTTTTTTTAGATTTTCTTTTAAAAAATTGTTTTTAATCATTTCATTTCTAAGAAAACTAGTTTGAATAATTGTCATTTTCATTAAAAAAAAACTCGAAAATCTCTGGTTTTTATTATTTTGTTTTTAAGGAATCTTGTTTTTTAATAAAAGTTTTATTTTAGCAAAAGATCTGTTTAAAATGTTTTGCATTTCAAAAGAAAAAAATTCTAGAATATATTTTTAATATAAAAAGATATGGTATTTAATTTATTTGAAAATCTGTTTTTTTATCTTGATTTTATAAAATTCTAGAAAAGAGAGAGAAGTGAAAGAATGTTGTGGTACTTAACTATATTGACTTTTAAATATTGGGTAGATGGAGCAAGGAGAGGGGCCCTCTTCCTCCGTAGAAAGCCTGGAAAAATGTCACGTGACAATCATAATTACTTAAATATTGGGTAATGTCGATATAATTCTATTGAATGTAACCATATTACATTATGTGATGATGGAGCAAGGAGAGGTCAATTAGACAATTAATATGAAGAATTATCTATATTAACATGTTTACACATGTGTAAAAAGAATTATCAGAGTTCTCAAATAAAAAAAAAGTTCTCATTTGATATCTCCACATATATACACATACACACACGCATACATATATATAGGGTAAGGTTTAAACGAGAACTTTATGTTATTGCGATATACACATACACACATGTGTGTGCGCGTACACACACACATATATAAGGTAAGGTGCAAACGAGAACTCTGTATTATTGCGACATCTTGTGAAAAATCGTTAAGATTAATCAAAAGCATTACTATTTTTGTTTGAATAATATTATTACACGTATAAAAGATTGTGATCTTTATGTATATGTGTAAATTTAAAAGTGTAAAAGTTAACACTAATGTGAATGCAATATGAATTAGCATGCTTGAGAAAGAGTTTTGTTTTCATTAAAACTTACTCCAACTATAGCACTAATTTTGTGTCTTCTAGAGTCATACACGGAAAATGGGTGTCATCGTAACATTAATTTTGCCGAAAAATGCCTTTTTAGAATCAGTTTTGAACCTCAAATGAAACTTTAAGCCGACTTGCTAGCTGGCTTTCAGGAATGGGGCCCTCTTCCTTCATTTTTGGCTACTGAAGGAAGCCCCTGTTTCAACCAGCTTTTAATAGCAAAGTAAGTACAGGTTAGCCGCTAGAAAAGACGATACCCCGTATCTTCTTTCCCAGCTACATCCGGCAGGAGAGAGATACTAAAGGCTTCCACCAACAGTGAACTATTAAGGATCGCATCCCGCGTATATTCTACATTATAGCCTGCAACTGATTCAGCTTTCGCTTCTGGGAGATCAAACTTGTTTATGCTTAGTTTGCTTCAAGATTTTATCCAGTTAATTTCATTTAGCTCATGAGCGCCTTACAGCCGGACCGTGCACATATTTACGAGGGTGATCTCATTTCCCTCACTCTACTCTTTGTATTCTCTCTACCTACTCATATCACTCTTTGTGAGAGTGTTATACTGTTAGATAGGGTTGTTATCATTGTTTAATCTATGTACTTATTCATTTGTTTGGTTATTTCATAGTTTTGTTGAACCTCAAATATGTACATGAGTAGTGTTATCATTTACAGATTTGAGCCTATCTTTATGCATCGATTGTGTATGTTCTTTATGTTATTAAATGACTCTTTGTGTTAATGTGGTGGTTCAAACTTTTTATCACAATTAAAGACTTGAATCTTGTCGGTAAGGTTAGGCTGTATATGATCTATAATTGGATTCTATCATTATTATCGATTGAAATGATCACTTAAGATAGTAACAAGTTCAAATAACTTTACCACATAGTTAGGAAACATCAAACATCAAAATCATTAATGGTTTCATTAATGTTGACCATGACCTCCAACTAATCAACAACCCCCCCCCACACACACACACAAAATACTCATGTACATGCAGAAACACCACTATAAATATGTGCACCTTGTGACAATATTTCTTGCACCAACATAGTTGTAACAACATATATATTTACACAAGAAAAGTTTCATACAATTTTAGTATCGAAACACTAGAAAATGGCGAAGACGGTGATGTCGGTCCTAGGTCTAGTACTGGCTTGCATGGTGGTGGTGGCACCGTGTGCAGAGGCTATCACCTGCGGTCAGGTGGTCAGCTCGTTGACATCATGCTTTGGGTACCTAACAAAAGGCGGTCCTGTGCCACCTGCTTGTTGTGCTGGAGTTAAAGGACTCAATAATGCTGCAAAGTCGACCCCTGACCGTCAGACGGCCTGTGGTTGCTTGAAGGGCGTGTACGCGTCAAACTCAGGCATTAACCTCAGCAACGCAGCCAGCCTCCCAGGAAAGTGTGGCGTCAACATCCCTTACAAGATCAGCCCGAGCACTGACTGCTCCAAGTATGTTCAAATATATACTTATGTTTTATTCTTAAAATTTTAAAGTGTCCTTACAGATTTACTCTTTATCACTCATTCGCTTCATGTGTTTGCGCGCACATAGCGCGTGCAAACATGTATATGTGGTATTAATGTGTTCTATTTTTACAGGGTTCAGTAAGGCTGAATTGAAACTTATGCATGGAGTGAAGATTTGAAGCATATGGATCATGATATGTTTCTTTGAATTATGATGTATTTAGCTATAAATAATGGTGTTCTTATCTCTCTTCATGTCTTTAAGTATAAAGGGCAAAACTTTATCAATGAAACAAATAGTGTTATGTATAATATTAACCAAGGCCATTAGCCGAGGTGAATTGGTGTTTAACTTAACTGACCCTTTAAGTATTTCACAATCACAAACTCTGGACTGATCTGCATCTGCACGCTATGAACCGTATCAACTGAAGTATATATGACCCTTTTGGCGAATGAGCATGAGTCATGATAAACCATAACAAACTGGTTTCTTCCCCATGGCGCTTCACGGTGGGAATCTAGTCGTTTCACCATGCTGCACTATAGGAGTTTGGTCATTATTGGTTCAGCCCATCGAAAACCATAGAATTGAAGACCGATACTTTTATGATGATACCAAAAATGGAAAATATGATGCTTGCTCATAAACCTTTGCATCTATCACGGTAGCACAACGCAAACCTCACTCACTATAGCCTACGTTAAAAAAACATCCGATTTCAAAAAACAACTAAAAATAAATCTGCGCACTTAGTTTTTTATAAATTTTACCAAACGAAACTTACTAAAGAAAACCGAACTTTGTAGAAAACTAAACGGAGCAAAGCATATAATACATATTATAAGAAGTGAAAATAAAAATTTTAAAATGATATTATTATTTATACTACTTGAAGTATTTGCTTATATGTAACTCAATCATATCTTATTTATAATATTAGTTTATAATTTTTAAAATATTATTGTAAATATTTAATATTTTCTTTATTTAACGGATGTAATTCATGGTATACTGTACTACTGAAAAAATATCTCTAGAGGAAATGTAAAAGTTGTATCAACTCGTAAGTAATATGATGTTTATAATGAAATAATTTTGGAGGTTTTCATCCAATTAAAATTATACTATAATTGGACGATTTCGACCTGTTTTCTTTTAAGTTATATTTACGTTTTATCATTCCATCAAAGCAAAAACTAAGTGGGTGTTAAGTTCGAGTAATTTGTTAAAATTGAAATTGTATTAGAATTAGAAAAAATTATATTTAGAATTTAATATTTTCCCTTTGTAATTCAAATGAATTAAAATTTGTAATTCAAATGAATTAGAATTTATAAAAAGAATTTAAATTTTAAATGCATTTTTAGTGACAACACACTTATAAAGGAATTGAAATTTATCACTCATTGCAAACCGTCACCACCTCCATAACCATCGATGCTACATACCACTAACCACACAATCAACCGCAACCACCAACTGCACCCGGTGCCGAAAACCGGTTGTACCCCACCTCCGTCACCAACCGATCACGCTTGAAGCCGAAAACCAATAGTCGCCTCGAGCGCGTCTAAAACTGACGCGGGTTGGCGACGATCGGTAGATGCCGCGGGCGTGGTCAGTGGAGACGAGCATTTGTAGGCGGCGGGTGCAGTCGGCATTGGCGGCGGTCAGGGTCGGCGGCGATCAGCGAGGTCGGCAAGGGTTATTGGTAGTGTTGGTTGGCGGTGGGCGGGGGCGGTAGGAAGCAGTTGGTGGCGGAGGCGGGGGTCGGTGGAATTTGAAATTCTTCAAACTTTGGAGGGATTTTGAAATCCTTTATTTGAAGAAATTTGAGGAAATTAATTCTAATTCCAATTCCAATTTCTTTTTGCAACCAAACACGTTAAGAATAGAAATCAAATTCAAATGCTAACGAATTTTTACCAACCAAACACAATGACCCATGAAATTCAGATTCCAACACCATTGAATTTCATTAAATTCCTGGATACCAAAGTTCCCTAAATCTATCTCTTTGATTAAATAATAAATGAGCAAAATTAACACCTTTGGTTAAGATATTTCTTTACACAGAATAAATTGTATCCTTTCTAGAAAATTCATGCATAATTATATGTTCAAGCACGTGTAATGCCATGTTTTTAATGTTACATCTGTATACACTAAGAATAATACACTCACCATGAAGCTTTTTGCAAGGAATTCATCCATCCTATGAACTCATACTTCTCTTAATTTTTCATATCGTCACCCTCCAGCACGATGTGGAAGTATGCTGACAAGACAGTGGAGCTGGCTGTCGAAGGGTGGGGGCACGAGGTGGTGTTTGGTGGGGGAGAGAGAGTAGATAGAGAAATCTGAAAGAGAGTGGTTAGATTTCTTATAAATCATTTGAACCTAAGGGTGTATTAGTCTTTTAAAAAAAATTAATAGAAAATGTTAACACTATTAGTGAAAAGGAAGAAAGTAGAAACGGATTTGTAAAACTCAGACCAATATTAAAGATATATTAAGGGCTGGTAATGGAGACAATTTGCAAAAGTCCTGGACAAAAACCAAAACTAACTCTTATATAAATCATCTTTAAATTGTATTTTTCTAAATTTTATTTGAGTAAATTTCGATTATGGTCCATGTGATTTGGACGCTTTAACTTGATCAGTCCTAAAAAGAATCTTTTGTCATATCATGCTCTGCGGTTAAATTATTATAACGATTTTGATCCCCGACACTAACTCTATTAGTTTTGTTATTAAGTCTAGACGTATTTTAGTCTTTTTGCATCTAAAAAGTGAGCTCATACCATGGTCACTCCAAAATGAACCGCACCACCGCCTCCATCCACCAACACCACTGTCCTCGTCATCCCTTCCACTTCCAAAGTGCATCTGGACATTACCATACCCTCCTCCATTTTCCCTTTGTTGATGGAACCACCACCATGACCCATAACCGTCATCAATTACCCCATCTGGTTTCATCTTCATCTTCGTTTGCCCTATCAAAAAACTAAGCAAACGAACTCGTTAGAAATTAAGGAGAGAGAGATCCTTTGATGGTGGCTTTCGAATATCAAGAGGGAGAGAGACAGATATAACGATGGTGGCTATTGGAAACTGAGAGGGAGAAAGGCAAATGAGGAAGAAGATTGTGGTGGATGGTTGTTGGAATCCAAAAGGAATGAGAGACAGATCGGTTGATAGATGCTATGGTGGAGAGGGTGGTTGTTCGGCGATGGTGCAGAGGGTCCGGCGATAGTGGTTGACTGGCAGTGCGATAGGAACTTAGGGTTTCTTGATTTATGTTTTGTTTCTAGAATTTATATTTATATTTTCTAATATTTAATGCACATTACAAAAACATCCTCTAAAGTTATTTTGATAATTCACAAGAATAATCCTTGTATGTAGAATGACCAAAATACCCTTTGAGTTAACAGTAAAAACTAACAGAGTTAATGACATACACCAAAACTGTTATAAAAAATTAAACCACAGTGCATGATATAACAAAAGATTTTTTTTAACTGAATAGATTAAAGTGACCAAACTACAGGGATCAAAAACGAAATTTACTCTGTTTATTTTAAGTTTTAACCAGGAGGAACCAAATTATGAACATAATGGCTCATTTTTCATACGAATGAGCGTCCAAAAAATCATACCTAAGTAGTGGGAGTAAAAGAAGATTGTCCCATGACAGAAATAACAAAAATCCAGAGTCGTCCTGAGAGTCCTCGAATAATTTTGGGCTCTGGGCGAGTAGGAAAAATGAACCCCTATAATATAATGTCAATAACCCGTATGTAAAAAATCTATGTACGACAATAATCGTTTTCCCAATAAACAAAAACATTTTAGCAAAATAATCTAATTATTTACTTAACTGAATCATAAGACTCTCCTTACATTTTCTAATTGAGTTTAGATTGGATAAATGGTAGTGGATCGACTAAACTAATTGAAATGTTGATTGGCCCTAAGTTTCAATAGATCAAGATAATTAAATTGTTATTGGGTTTGTTAATTAGTTTGTTAATAGCCTATAGTTGTTTTTAAAATTATATATGCATACATATATAATATAATTTCCTTTTAATTTCGGGCCCCTTAAGAGATTGGGCCCGGAGCGGTCGCCCACCCCGCCCACCGTCAGGGCCGCCCATGCAAAAATCAATAAACTAATTGTATGAAATCCATTGTTAATGTGAAACTAGCTCATCTGACAAATATTTAGTCACTTAGAGTGACGGTTTTGAATTCAAACTTAGACATGTTATAAACTAGTTTGGGGTTTGTAAATATTCATAGCTGATTTGTTAAAAACCAACAAAGAATCTTCCTAGAGGGTCTTTAAAACATAAAATATAAAAGGAAATTAATATGTAGTACTATTAGGTAATCTGTCGGTGTCATTGATTACCATTGGTTAATTGTGGATTCTATTTTAGATAAGACTTTGTTCTAGGCTTTTTTCAGTCATTTTGTGTGGAACGAATTTGTGTAAGTAATTTTCTTTAAGTGATACATCATAAATTTTGAAGACCTAACTTGAACTCTATTTAATAGAGATGTCAATATAGATACGCTAACTAATGGCTCAAAAGGATTTGATTTGAAATGTGATGTTTCTAGAGCGGGTTGAAACGTGTCGAGTTTGCTTTGGTTGGACCCTCAAAAATAATTGGTCCATTTTCTTTATAATTGAAAACGAGTTAAATATATATGATAATAAAAGCTATTATTAACAATATTAATAACTTGAAATAATTCTAAAATGTAGTGTAAGAGACAGGCATTAGATTACACTTTACGTGACTTTTAACATGTTATCATTTCTAGTTTTTTTATCATCGAGTTATAAAAAATCATAACCAAATCAACCCTGGTATGTAATTGTCATTTAAAAAACTGCACTAACAAAAATACTATATAAATAATGAAATAATTAATAGTGATTCGACACTAACAAAAATACTATACATCTAAAGCATTGATACAAAAATGTGGATAACAGGTTCAATGATAAATTAGTAATACTTTAAAAGTAATATAGCTAAACATTTATACATCATGTACAATTATTCAATGCATACTGACAAAAATGTAATTTTGTTGAACTTTAGCTCCTATTTTCCTGTATCGTTGTATCTCCGGCTCACTTCTTTCACAACGAGGCATCGATCTTGATCGAAGTTAAAAAAACACTAAGGTGTTATTTGTTTTCTCTGCAGCAAAATGTCTGCAGTCTGCGGACCACATCTGCAAACATCTGCAAGAGAAGAGGTGGACCAAACCTCTGCAGTCTGCAACAGAAGAGTGTCTGTTTTTTTTAACATCTGTAGACTGCTAAAATCAACTGGTGGTGTATACGGCGGTGCTGGATGGTGATGGTGATGGTAGATGGAGGGTGGTGGTGTTGCCGGACGGTGGGTGGAGGCGGATGGTGGTGGTGGCGGACGGTGGTGGTGGCCGACGGTGGTGGTGGGTGATGGTGTTGAAACATCACCAGACTTTAGAAGTGTTTGTGCCAAGTCTGCATCATGCAGATCTCGCGCAGACCATTTTCAATGAAAAGTCTTCTAAAAAATAAACACTTTGCAGATCTCAACGTCTGCGCGTGATCTGCGCGACGTAAACAAAAAAGGTCAGAAAGAACTTTTCCTGAAAAATAAAACACCCACTAACTAATAACTATAAATAGAATAATAATCAAAGAAAAATATTTCGTATGTGAAGTAGAACTGGACACATCGGCCCAGTCCATGCATACTACACGTGACAGAATTGGCCTTCGTTGATGTATTTATGTAACCTTGTGATAAAAAATTTAATGAAACTTGAAAAGGTGATTCACAGTGATTCATTGGTTTTTTTTCCTAGCATTATTCATTGAGTTTTTAGCACATTATTATTTTTTAAGGCAAGTTTTGACACAAGTAATTGTATATACACAAATATTAATTTATTTACGAGCTTTCTTCTTATAAGTTTTTTAATCAGGTAAAAAGTGAAAAATAAATAAATAAAACAGACTAAATTAGATGTCAATATTGAAAGTAGATTGTTTGATTACAAATTGTTATAAGAAAATTGTCTATCTATTAAAACTAAGTTTATGAATAGTGAATGCTGAATAGCCGTTTATTTCATAATCAACGGCTGAAACTGTAAATCAGTGTTATATTGAAAGTAAGTATGACATGTATCTTTGGCCGCGCACCGACCAACACGTTTACTTGTGCTCTTACGTGTACTTTTGGTCTTTCTATGTCTCTGTTCCCACCGATTCTTCCTCTCTTTTTGTTAACACCGGAACCTTTTCCTACAGTTTCATTGTTTTTGGTCATCACAAAGGTGAGGATCCTAGATCCGGACGTTCCCTCTTTCTATGTCATTAATAGAACCCGTTCTATTACGTGGTTTCGCTAAACTCATCAACATATGAGTTCTACACACTTTAAAAGAATGTGTATAAGTAAAATAGCCAAAATGCTTGGTACGTTAATTTCCCTTGGCAAACATCTTAGCTTCTTGATCGAACTCTCTGATTTATGCAAGCCGAGTTTTGGACTGAGTTGTAATATTTTTAGAACTAGGGAATGTCAAATGGTTTGTAATTTTTCAACAGCAAGATGATATTTATGGACTGGACTGGGTCGGAAGCATAAAAAATCCAGACTCGGTCAAAAGCAAAAGAAAGGGTTGGTCAGAAGCAAAAGACTCGATCAGAAGGTGAGAAAGAGAAATCAAACAGTCTGGCCACTTATCCGATCAGCAGTCAGCTCTGACTGCACCGGGTAAGCTGATATCAAACAGCCCCTAGTGTTATTTCAGACAATTAATATTTAGTGTTATTTCCTTTCTAACTACACAACTACTAATAGATACATACGTAACAATATGATATTTGTTTTTATAATATCTTGTTCTTTACTATGTTTATTACATTTCATCTAGTTCAACCTTTTAGACAAATTTATATTGTAATCATTTAATTTTCATATTGAATTTTATTTCGTATGAATGATATTCTTCTGACACTTATACACGTTGTGTATTATATTATTGTTTATATCTTGCTAGTAATTCATAACATCTCTTCCTCTAGTTTTATAGTCATTATAGAGATTTTTATTACCAGTATGTTTTCTTTTTCTTCTTTTTTTTGACAAAAATGGTTTGGAGATTTAATACATCAATAATACCCTTTTGTTGCCTTAACACCAGTGATCATTTGCCAAACCGATTACCATTGAAAGTATGCAAAATTTGATATTGCAACGTTATACAAAGTTAAGACTTACTAAATTGTTTTTTATTTGCGAGGGTTAAAATGGTATATCTCACAAAAAGCCGAGGGACTTGAGTGGGAGGTATTTAAAATGGGGAGGCGAAAGTTGTGTAGCTGTGGAAGCTCAAGGGTCATATGCGTCAAGTCTAGAAAGTACTTTGTCCATCAAACAATCTGAGATTAAAATTAACAAAAACAAGAAGATTGTGGTGTTTTTCTCTATAATTCCTCTCACAACACAATCGTCGTCTTCTAGAATCAAATCTATATCAAATCAATTAAGACATTGGTTTAGTGCATCGTTTGTCTACAAGACCTTGGTTTCCATGTGTCTTCGACTCTTTTTCTCTCAATCTTTACATAATCTTCATATTTTGCTAGAACTAGGGTTCTTGATGTATTCATCTTGTCGAGTTCAATGTCTTTTTAGGATTCAATGTTTGTTCCTTTTTGATTCGTTGTTATTATGAATCTAAGGTCTCGTTTGGTTCATAGAATTCTCAGAAATTAGAATTGGAATTAGGAAATTTTACATCTAAAATCATGTTTGGTTGATGGAATTGGAATTGGAAAATTTTCCCTCATTTATTGGAAATCACATTCATTCCACTTACCCACGGAATGTTTAACATTCTAATTGAATGTTCAAAAATAAAATTCCAATTTTACTCAAAATTGATCAATCAAACACGTTATCAATTTTAACAAGATTCCAATTTCAATTCCTTTGCAAAACATTCTGCGAACCAAACGGCCCCTAAGGCCCCGTTTGGTTCACAGAATTCTCAGGAATTGAAATTGGAAAATTTTCCGTCCAAAATCTTGTTTGGTTGGTCAACGGATGGAATTGGAATTGAAAACTTCCCCCTCATTCATTAAAATTCACATTCCTTCCACTTACCCATAGAATGTTTAACAATCCAATGAAATGTTCAAAATAAAAATTCTAATTTCACTCAAAGTTGATCAATCAAACACGTTATCAATTTTAACAAAATTCCAATTCCTATTTCAATTCCAATTCCTTTGCAAAACATTCTACGAAACAAATGGCCCCTAAGTGTTTGAATTTGTTTATCCATTCATGTTTTATATCATCTTGTTTGGATTAAACAAGATCTGAGTGTATTCAAGTATCAAACAGAATTGTTGACATTTACCTTGGGTCCTCGATTTGCCATTGAAAGTAAATTTGGTACCACCATGATCAAAAGATCAAACACAACTTAAGGTGTCCAAAATGATTCAATTGACTATTTCAACTACTTGAATTGATAACAAAAACCAAAATCAAAGTCTGAAGCCATATGAACGTACTAAAGCTCAGAACAAGATAATCAAAGTGATGTCAAATTTGACTTCATTATTGCAAGAAAGCAACCCTAACAATACAATCCCCCTTCTACTATCTTAACAACATTTTAGATAACTTTTTAGCAATGTTTACACATTAAACCCTCATACTATCATTAGTCACAAAACTTACCCAAAACTATATATTTCCCGTCGACCTAATAGGCTAATACTAATGTACCAGCTAATAGATGAAGCTAGTTGTAGTTTGTAACTTTGTATTAGGTTTTTGGTTATGTACAACTTTATCATAAAAGTGAATACCAATCCCAAGCCCAGAAAAATTATACGAAATATATATTGTAATATTATACATAAAAATAAATGATGCATATGATACCAATATGTATTTTCAGTTCGAATTCGTTTTAAAACCCATCTCTAAACCAATTCATAAAAAATAAAAATAAAAACGAGTCAAATCCAGCCCAGTTCAAATATTGAGTTTTTGGTTATTCGAGTAAAATTCAAATAATAAACGGGGAAAAAGACAAGACAACCCAAGTAGGAGGGAAGCCGAAACGCAGCTAACTGTAAGCTATTACTATTCACCACTTAAAACTGTCATCAGTTAGTAAAGATGACACTATAGTATAAGCCACTAAAAATCTGTTAAACATAATTAGCATACCACCATTATTTGTGGTTTGGATTGAAAATGGTTCTTTTTTAATTTTAAGCAAAGAGGTTTACATTTCACACCTCTTTAAGCATTCTTCATTACAAGTATCTAATGTTAAAATGTTGCTTAAAAGAGATTACCATATTACTTGTTTCTGGTCAACAACCACTGCACGAAAACTGAACCAAACCGAATCACTGCCTCAGGCTTTCGACAATGTAGGAGGCATAAAGATCCCTATCATCACAAACGTTCATGTAAAAATAAGATTGCCATATGCAAGAAACAAAAACAGAAAGGGATTCGAAATTCCAGACTTACATCGAATACTCGATGGCTTTGACTGCATCTTCAGCAGGGAGGAAGTCGTTGACTTTGACTGATTTGTTCTCGTTCTTCTTGTCTGCATGCATCAAGTTAAGGAGTCCCAAAAACAAGATAACATTAGTAAAGAGAGAACATATTAATAACCATAACCAAGCCCAGTAAATCTCTCATCAATAGCCTAAAGAGGGTATATAACTATATATTGTATTCTGCTTTTTACACAAATGTATGGATACAGTCCTCAAAGAAACGGCGAATCTCAGCAAGACGATGTGGGGGGAGTTCTTTAATGTCGGTGTAGTGACGGAATTCTGGGTCGTCTGCACATACTGCTATGATTTTGTCATCCCCTTCACCCTATAAAAACCAAACATACTCCAAATTATTGAGGATGAAATTAAGATGTATCTAAGGAACTTTCAAGGGATGGTGCAGTGGTAAGCGTCATATTCTTTGAAGGCTAATTGTTCCAGCATAAGATGCCCTTTACCTGATCCAACAAAGTAGAACGGTATTGTTGACCCCCGTATGTTTTCCCTAATGGGCTCACGTTAAAAAAAAGATGCATCGAAGTTTAACTACTTTACCTGATCAATCATAGGCATTAATCCAATAGCGCGTGCACGAAGGAAGGTGCCTGGCAGCACAGGTTCCTGTAGAAATTGAGATAAAATGTGTGTCAGTTGTGGATTGAGTTGAATTCAAGCTACAAATAAACAATTCATTTAGTTCCATGGTATCATATCTTATTATAAGAGTACCTGCATCAATACCAGCACGTCCATAGGATCGCTATCTTCACAAATGGTTCTTGGGATGAAACCATAGTTGTGGGGGTAAACCACTGATGAGTAGAGAATCCGATCAACCTGATTTTTAAATTTTATCCATCAAGGCATCAACAAACCAGCAAGTATATATATTCTAAAATGTGGGATACTAGATCAATTAAAGTGATACAAGACTACAAGTGTTCAGACTAAACTACCCTCTAAGAATGTCATAGCACAGGGTCCTTGTTGGCCAAAAGCAACTAGAATCGGTGAAGATGATTGCATGCAAATATATCTTTAGCAATTAAGAAAAACATGTAATCTCCAATGGATCCCCAAATAACAATGATGGGTATCTTGCAGGCGGTAACATTATAGGGGACACCCCAGACTTTTTGCATGATAAAAAGCGAGTACCAAGTAATGAGAAGTTTACCTTGATCAGGCCACTTGCCTTGTCAAGTTCATACTTAACCTTGCTACCTTTTCCAATTTCAACCACCTGCCACACACTTGCATAACTTAAGAACAAACTTCTAGATTTAGAAGAATCTAAAATTCATTTTCCATAACACCATTAGTACAGACATACTTACACAGTTGAAAACTTGAGGGGCACCAGGACCTGAATATATCACAATAAAAACAACTTTTAAGAACAGATTTTTGATAAATTCAGAATTATTTTTCTAATTACAAGAAGAATTCCTTTAGAGCTTTGGTTTTATTATACTTGATGGGCTCTCTCAGAAAAAATAGAAATTGATATGCACATCTAAAGCATAAAGTAATAAATAACCACCCTATGCAAGACTTAAAATATAACAATGATACACTTTCAAGAAAAAGGTGTTTTTACCGATTTCCAAGTCATGCCAGGGATGAGCAGCAACAGATCTCCGTGACATAGAGTTGAGAATCCTTTCATTGAGCACAACACGAGTACTTCCTTGTCCCTCATGGTTAGCCATGTTTACCTTCAATTTAAATTCTTTTATGGTTTACAATAAAAAAAATTGCAAGCACACAATAATAAATCTTGTCAACAGAACGATACAATCTTGAAAAAAGAAAATCATTCATACTAACAGAAATTGTCTCCACCTAAGCAAACAGAAAATCAATCATACATTCATACTACTTAAAGTCTAGATCTAGATGCAAGCTAGCAAGATTACATAAATTTTCAGAATTCGTGTGACTAATTAATCTTGTTACTAAGATATTAACATGATCCTACAAAAAAATTTCCGTTTTTGTTAAATAAACTCTCAACAAAGTTTCCATTTGCCAAGATATGGACATCTAACAAGAAAGTATTTGATACTGAACTGTTCTAACAAACTTAACAGTGGAACTGCAAATTTTAATACACTATTATCTTGCACTTTTGACTTATATGACGATTACAATGTACTGATATGGCTATTCGGCAGCAAATAAAGCATGAACTTTTAATGTATGAATACTCTTAGACGTAGACAATTAGTCAAACTGCATCTGATATCGATAGAAATAGACCTGAAGAATCAAGTGAACTAGCTTTGACTTCAAAAGGTTGAAAAATAATGTTGAAAAATAAGAGTACAAACATTGTGATTACATGAGACCATACAACGGGTATCATAGGAAATAGTTTGATCTTGAAATTGTAATCGGTTCAAATAAATATGGATCCCAATAGCAGCAAATTTGATGTACAAAATTGAAATGAAAAAATCTCTGGCTGAAAAGAGTATACAAAGTAGGAGGATTCAATTAAATGTAACATGTGAAACAATTTACTGAAAATTGCCAAACAAACATACCCTCTTGGTTGACAGTTGACACAAGAATATAAAGGATTATTCAAATTTCAAAGTATATGTTACCGTCAACTCACCAACCAAATAATAATTCAAAAAATAATGGGAAAACAATGTTACTATCAAACTCTATCCTTTCCCTTTCTATTTCTTAATTTTCTTCCTTTTGAGAACAAAGTATAATTATCATAAGAAAATCTGCACTTAATCACATTTTATCCTGCACAAACAAATTATGGTGAGTTTGATGGTTATCATTAACGGCCCACAAAACTTTTATGATAGATCAAAATATTAAAATTTAGAATCCTCAATTCCATAGATTAAAGATTCTCCTAATTCCAGATCAAAAAATAATCATTACATCTAACTATAACAAAGTGAGAAAAACGTTTTAAATCACCAAGTTCAAAACGGTCAATTTTAAAATTGACAAGTTTCAAACGAATTTTCATTTTCCAAAATTAGAATTAGAATATCCTCAGATCAGATGAAGTTTTACAAACACAAAATTTGCCAAAATCACATAGAATCGCAATTGCATCTTCATCCAGCGTGAAATTAATAGATCAGACAAATCAAAACAATAAAATCATCAAACGATTCGACACTTAATCTACACATATATCTCGCAACACCAAACGAATTAAGCCCAAACTTCAAATCCCTAAATCATCCAAATCGTAGAAGACAGAAACAACGAGATCACAACATTAAACCCTAACACTACCACAACAAACAAGGAACTCGAAGATTCATGCATGCGAACAAGTGGAAATTGATCCACAACACATTGATGAATGAATGAATCAGCCGATCAAAAAACAAAATTATCACAATCGATCAACAAACTCAATCGCATCAACTTAGAACAGAAATCGATCAAAAAGCAAAATGCAATCAAGCCATAAACCAAATTACCAACAGAAATACAACGCGTAAAAGGCACAGAACTGAATCTCCTGATGTTTTAAGTTTGTTTATCTATTGAAGTATGATTAAATAACACCATAAGAGGAGAAGAAGAAGGTGTAGAAACTTACAGATATGAATGTCTGTAGCGAAAAATGTGATGAGAGATGAGAAGAGAGATTTAGAAGGGTCGTAGAGTGGACGCAAATTGACCCTTTTTCGTACTAAAGGTAGTTTTCCAACCGTTGGATTGTCAAGGAATATGATCGACGTTGGAAAGTTAGACACGTGGAGATATTATTTATAATGTACGATGATTACTGATTAGTGAACTTTGTTTTGTTTACACGCTACGTTAGTACCCGTATATTACACGAGTTGAATAAATAAAAATTATAGTTATTAATAAAAATTAATTAATTATAAAATGATATTTTGATATAAGATATGATTAGCATTACGTACGAGTGATAAAAGAACGATATCATTTTTTAAAATTTTGTTTATTTTTTTTTTTTTTTAAAAAAAGTTATTTTGAAAGCCACATGTTTAAAAATGTCAAATTTTAATAATTTCTTTATTATAACTTTGACATTTAATTATTTTTGTTTCATAAGAATTTTAATTTTTAAAGACACATGTTTAAAAATATATTATGTTTTTTTTAAAGTTTGATATATTTTTAAATATTTCTTATTTAATAAAAGTTATTTCTTTACAATTTGCATTTGTAGAAATATCTTTTTTTTGCAATTTAATAAAAAAAATATTTAATATAAAAAAATAAATAATATTATTTGTAATTAATGTAATATTTATTCGGAGAGAGAAGCGGAAAAGTAAATGTTAGAGCTCTAAAATTGTGACAAGTGGCATACAAAAACCTCATTTTATTAGTATAGATAAATAATTATAAATAGGGATGAACTTGAAATCACTTGTATACTTTTTATTTGTCTTGAACTACAAATGTGCGATTCTTTTCTGAAAATATGATTATATTAATCGATTTTATCTAGTTGTATATAAGAATCACACCCTAATATCTTTTAGAGTAATTTATAAATGAAAAAATCACTGATTCAACACATAACATATTGGCTGTAAGTGAGACTTAAACCTATATCTCATATTCTTTAATTGTTTTGGGTACTTTTCTCATATTCTTTAATTGTTTTGGGTACTTTACTTTAACCATATGACCCGAGAATCATTAGTAAATACACTCGTATATAATAGATAAAATTTTACTACATCAAGATTGTTCTGTCTGGTTGATATTTTTTAAGTTAAATGAGTTATATTCTAACCTTAAAAGTTAAAAATATATTATTTTTTGTTTAAAATGTAAAAAAATAGTTATGTAATTATGAGACTAATTCATCTAGCTATAGTAATAACTATTTCATATGTATAAATATGTTATGTTATTTTCTATAATTCTTAGAATATTTGGTTCAAGAAAGCCACATTATGTAAGGGAAAAGAAAGATAGGTAATTTAGTAATTTACTATAGTAAAAACCTAAATAGCATTTTACCGCACAAAATTTGGTATAGAAAAACCTTATAGTATTTTCTCCTTAGTAATAAAAACCTAAATTGAATTTTGTCTTTTGTTTACTTGTTTAAGGTGATAAAACCAAAGGTTCTCTCACTTGAGTTGTAACCTAATTTTACTCGAATGTAACCTGATGGTAAAAGGCAAAACATTTTAAAACTAAATTTAGATGCAATTATTAGAGAAATAATTAGGGGCGTAGTTTAAGAGTAACTAGATTTTTGCCTCGAGCGTTGCATGGAGTCTTTCGTCATGATTCCAAATATCAAAACGCAAATGTGAAACACAATGTAACGGGTGCCATTTCAACGTAAAATCCTAAAGCATGTAGAAAGGTAAAAAACCGCCGCTACGACTCTCACTCCGTCAACACCTACTTCGTCATAAAAGTTATATAATCATTTTATCTAGCCCAAAAGAAATATAAGAAAAACAAAACAAATCACAAAATAAAAATAAAAAAACAAAAGTTACATAAGTAAACTCTAGCAAGCCCAATTCATGTTTACAAAACATGTGTTTGAGCTGGAAATAAAAGTACAAAACTAAAAGAAAAAAAAGAGAGAAAAAAAAAGAGTTGTTAGTTTGTTACCTAGATCTGAATCCAAGTGTATTAAGTTGTAACGTGATATCCTTACCACCCGACCAAATGACTTTTAAGTAATAATCTTTTAAAACAATAATATTAACCTATTGTCTTGTTTGACTTTTTCATTAAAAAAAGCCAATGGCCAGCTGCGTGCTGGCACTATTCCTCCATTTGTGTTTTAAAGTATGGTAAGACTGTATACAACGCTGAACAGCGCCCTTCCTATAAACAGTCCAATCATCATGTCATATCAGCTTTCCACTAAATTCCATCCCTTCTTCCATAATTAATTTTTACCCCCAACACCATCATTCGCACAAACAAACATTAAAAATCCAAAGCAACACACATATTTGTGACGTGAGCCCCACAAAATGTATCCATAGAGCGCCCTTGGGAAAGGGCGGGTGAATGAAGGATGGGTCCGCACAACGCAGCCCCTTCTGAAAGGCGTTACGACGGGGCTAAAAGCAAGTGTCGTGGCCAGTCCAATGAAAGTATAAAACTTTGTAAGAAAAAAAACTGAAGGGTACTATATATTCTTTTCCAGAAGTGAAAGGACTGAAGTCACTGATCACGATCGTCTCTCTCGTAGTCTCAATTTTGCCTTTTGACTTCGTTTCAGACTTTCATTAATTCAATCTGATTTTACTTCATTTTCAAAGTTTCAGCAGTCAATTAGCTCCGCCTAATCGCTTACAGAACAGAGGTATGATTCAATTTCATTCAATCTGATTAATATGCTTACATGATTGTAATTTGAGATACCGATTTTGCCGAATGTTTGTTCGGAAACTATTTAATAGCCTTTAAAGCAGATGATTGTTAGGTTAAATGATCTTCTAGTTGCAACAGAAGTTACAGTGCTCATATTCATCTCTGAAATATTACAAATTACGTATCAAACAGTTTACATTGAAGGTAAAATGGGAATTAAGGACTCAATTTCATCAATCAGTACTCCACCGAATTCCTATGGAGCTGTTGTTGTAGGAGGTACCTTTGATCGCTTACATGATGGTCATCGCCTTTTTCTCAAGGTTTGTTTGTGATGAAGCCATAATCCGCACCTACTCGTTAAGAATGATGACTGTAGAGCCAAAGATAGTGCCTACACCACAAAACACCGGCTAGCCTCGTCACGTGGAGTCTGAGGATTTTCCTATTGCCCGGCTACTCCAACGTGAGAATACGTATGGGCTCGAGGATGGAGATGAGAGAAATTAATGTGAATATATTAGAAATGAGAGTAAGAAGTTGAATAATTCTAGTATCTTCACATTAACTTTTCACATCTTTATCATCCAAACTATACTTATTCTCAGGTCGGAGTTGGGTCATAATATGAAACCTGTGCTTTTTGTAATGAGGCTAACCGGTGTTGTGTAATGTAGGATTTCTTAGGTTTAGGCGAGACGGACACTTTATTGGCACTGCAGTGTATATTCTTAACTAGTAGCTGTGGATATTGGCTTCATCAATTTGCATATGTACTTTATGCTTCACAATGCAAACACAGACACACAGTCTATGAATGTGTGAAAGTATTTTTGTTCAATTTATATGCGATATTGAAGCTTTGAATGGTTACTGTAGGCAGCTGCAGAGTTGGCTAGGGATCGAGTCGTGGTTGGTATTCTTGATGGCCCTATGTTATCTAGGAAACAGGTTTGATCTTGCTTCTCTCTAGTTCGGTTACTCCATATCATTATTCCAGATTTCCAGCACTTCAAGAAGTTATAAGTGACACTGATTTACTGATGCAAGACCTATATATATATATGAATCTTAGAACTCCGAAATCCGAATCTTCGATCAAAATTCGTCTATTATGATTGTGCTCATTTTTAATTCTCTTGGTTCTGAATTTATCAAACAAATTCGTGTCTAATCAGTCTACTTTTTTATTTGCGGTATCTTGCAGTTTGCCCATCTTATAATGCCTATTGAACAGAGAATTAAAACTGTTGAAGATTTCATCAAGGTGCCAATATCTTCTATGATCATTTATAAAGTTTTCTTTTACAACCGTAGTATTTTATGTCTCTTCTAATGATAGTCTAAGTTTCTAGACAAAGATGTGAGGTGATTTGTTTTGTGAGGATGTATCTGATCCAGAATAGAAGCACTAAAATAAGATAATAGTATTGATAGGATCATAAGGGAAAATTGATATATTATTAAATACTAAAACCAATATATCAAGATCCCTTTTATATGGAATTCTTCATGACAGCTAATTAATAATATTATGCAAGCAAATTAATAAAACCAATTATTTACGTGTTTTTACATTAAAAAGAAGTGATAAAAGTTGCTAAATCTGGAGAAAAATCTTGATTTTTGCAATCTTAGCTCAGGGTCGGTGATGAAATTGGGACCTAAGAATTTGACAAACTGCCTATCACATGATCCGGTCCGTTAATACATTTCCATCCATCACTTATAGTCGTGTAACTCCAAATGCACTGAAAGTTATCCCTTTTTAAGGTTGGGCCATTTTCTAGATCATTTTTCTGTCTAATTGGTCCAGATATGAGTCCACTAACTCTGGTATCATCTCCATATCAGTATCTCCCTAGTGTTATTATGATTTTCAACTTTCAGCCATTTTCTAGTCTTCCTACCTAATATTCTTTAAAAGAAAGTAAAAGGCTAAAAGCTATGATTTATTTTCTCCCAGAGGGTTGTGGGCTTGATGTGGTCATAATAAGATTTTCTTTGGGTTTCCTTTTTATATATGTTTTGTCCTACGTTAACAATTATTATACATGCCTTATGACTGAATTACATAATGTTCTTTTTTTATTGTTTCAGTCTATCAAGCCTAACCTGGCAGTAGAAGTTGTACATATCACAGATCCTTATGGTCCTTCAATTGTTGATAAGAATCTAGATGCCATTGTTGTCAGGTTTTCTTCATGGGTTGTGGGTCTTGAGTAGTTTTTACTTTCGAAAATATGTTACCACAATTGGTAGAATAGTTAACATTTCGTTGTTTTGAGTATCTTGTGACGTATGGTTCTTTGTCAGCCAGGAGACTCTACCGGGTGGATTATCTGTAAACAAGAAGAGAGCTGAGAGAGGCCTTTCACAGCTAAAGGTGTGCATTTTGTACTTTGCCAGTTCAGTTATTTGTGTATAATGGCTGAATGCCGGGTTTTTTTTTTTCTGTTTGAAGGTTGAAGTTGTAAATCTGGTATCTGAAGAATCGAGTGGAGAAAAACTGAGTTCCTCTACACTGCGGAAACGTGAGGCTCACATTACTGGAAAGCTTTAGTCGGGTTAATAGGTATGCATTTGTAACATACTGAAACAGAATGACATACTTTGCAGGCAAACTAGATAGAACATGGTTATACTTCTAAGCTTCTTGTAGTTACTTGTATAAAAAAAGATGAATAAATCATATAAATTGAATGATAACAATTGAGATGTTAACATTGATCAAACACTTGCAAATTTACAATTATTTTGAAGAGAAATCGAGTGCCTGGTAGTTATAGTTGGTAGTTATAGTTAGCATGGTGGAAGATCCTTAGGCGGAGGACGCACAGCCTGGTCTTTTCCGGGTCCATCTTCCACCACAAACGCTGTCTTTAATCCCCACCCGGTATGCAACTCCAAATGACAGTGGAAAAACCAAACACCTGGGTTATCGGCTCTGAAACGGATAGCCGACCATCCGCCAGTAGGAACACCAACAGTGTTCCTTTCTGGAGGATCCACCAAGTTATACTTGGATGGATCCTTAGCGGGGTCAAAATTCCCAACGCCTGTTCCCACCACAAAGAAGTTGTAGCCGTGAAGGTGAAATGGGTGGGACTCAACACTCAATAAGTTGGTGTCTTGTATCACGAGTTCTACTGTTGAATTGAAGGCGATTTTGCTTAGTCTGGTTCCATGAGAAGTGAAGAGGTTTGCTGTCAGGGGTGCACCAGTGTAGTTAAAAGGTGTCGGTGGTTTATCTGGGAAATCAAGGGTAAAAACCCCTTTCATCTTCGAATAGTGAGCTTGAAGAAGTCCGGTTTGTGGCATCACAAACGTGATGTTGTTCAGTGAAGCCGTAAGTCGGGTTCCATTAATGCATGTAGGACACACACTCCTTCCCAACCCAACAGTGAGAAACAGTTTCCTGTCAACTTTCAAGGGGACATTTGCGGGATAGTTACGACTATTGAGGCTCCGAAGCTTGCTGTTGTAGCTTAATGCGAATGCAGTGTCATTTGGTGATGGTAACTGAGGGAGTAATGGTAGAACCGTGTTGGGAATGCCTTTGTACTGGAAGATTGCAGTGGCGGTTTTGTTGTCAACAGGAATCGGAACATCCTGGAACGGGCGGACCGCCATGAAGTACCGCCCCGGAGCACGGTTGGCATACACTAAAACATTTGTTGTCTGTCCAGGAGCAATTAGTATAGCAGACGTGGTAAACGGTTTGGTGTAGACTGCATCAATCTCAACCACTGTCATGTTGTGGCCAGCAAGGGCGAAGAAGAGCTCATCGTTGAGTGCAGCGTTTACAATCCTCAGAAGGTATTTCTTCCCCGACTCGACTTCCATTGCAAATGTATCTGAAAAGCACGAGAACGATGTTTAGAATACGTTTATCTTTTCGTTACACAGGATGATTTAGCTTACGTTTTTCGGAGCACGGGAAGAGGGGACCGGGTTTGCCATTGATGGTGTGGGCATCAGACATGTTGGGTGGCAAACCCATGGCATTCCCCTGCTTCACAATTGTTTCCACATCACCATGCCACCATTCTCCTGGATCATATACACAAGAAAATATTAGATTTTGAAAGAAAAAACTCGAACCCGATGATGTATACTGAAGTGAGTATTTTACCGAACACCAAGACTTGTTCGCCGTCGGGCTTTGGGAACGGGTATGGGGTTTGTTGTGGTGGTAAAATGACAATGGCGCCATAAACCGTGGCTCGGAGCCAAAGAATGTGAGCATGCCACCACAATGTCCCTCTTTGACCCGTGACGTTGAAGTCATAGACGTAGCTGCTTCCCGTCTTGATTGGGCACTGTGTTATGTATGCTGGTCCATCTGCCCATCCGTTCGCGTACTGTTTCAACCCATGCCTAGAATGACCACATGATAAAATCCATTAACAAGGGTGACAATTTGAATTTCTAACACTACATGAAAATTAAGTTTAACGTTTTCATTTCAAATTTCGTTTGATAAACAGATCGTTTTTAGGTTGACCTATTTAACATGTTTGATTAAATAGGTCGCCCAGTCAACTTTTCCGTAAGGTCAATTAATCAACTCGTTCACGACCCGGTCAACCCATTTATTGTAGCCTCCAACCTGTATCATTTTACTGGTTTTACACTTGTTTTAAAACTGTATACGAATAACTGTGAAATTTACCAATGGATTGACATATTATATTGCGCGTGATTTGTAACGTTGATGACGACTCTATCGCCTTCTCGTGCGTAAATAGTAGGTCCTGGAAACCTCCCGTTTATAGTAACAATCGGCTTTGCATGGCACAACCGGCTCACGTTGCTCACTTGCACCTGTTCATGTAACGTTAAAAAAAGGATTAAATGTTATACAAAGGGACAAGGGCGGGGGCGTGACTCACATCAAACTGATACTTCTTGGTAGCAGCTTCCGCCCGAAGACAAACTAACACCAAAAACCCAAAAACAAAACAATGCAGTCGCGCGTTTTGGCTCGAAAAGAAGCCCAAACCACCACGAGACGCCATTGTTTCCGATGAATGAAGAGAGGAAGATGAAGGTAGATGAAGACATACATTCAAACATAAGTATTTATATATGTGTAATGTAGGTTTGCATATAGAGATTAGGTGGAGGAGTAAGTTAGATGTAAATGAAAACTTAAAAGTTAACTATGTGTAGATGAGTTGATTTATAGAAACATATAATAAAAAAGATTAATTTAATGATGTAAAGTTTGTATTTTTGGAAGAATTTATGGAATGTGAGGATGAAGGTATGAAGAAGAGAGGTACAGAATACCAACTATTTTGCTGGGCTTTACCAAAACTGTGTTCACCCTAGGGCTTTATCGTTAAGCAAAAGTAATACGTCATATATCTTTATTTTCAATTTTAATCTTTTGTTATTCTAATATTTTAGTTTGTTTGGAGTGTAAGTTTGAATAACCAAACAGTAATAACGGGGTTTGTTGACCCGAAACTATTTGGAGGGTCGTTGTATGATTTTGTGTAATGGGTGTTTAGGGTGCTGGTTAAACGTATTCGTTTGAGTTATCAATGTATTTTTTTAGAAACATCAAATCGAATGTATCTATTTTGTCTTTTAATGTGAAATGAAAATTTGTTGATGATGTAGTTTTGTGTGGTGGGTTATGGAGTAAAATATGTCTTGCTTTTTAAAATGTTTTAGATTCTATAATATTTTATCTTTTAAAAAGGAAACATAATGAATATACGATGATGTAGTAGTATGTGCTGATTTATGGAGGTGTTCAAAGCATGTAGACTTGACATGGATACATAATTATTAATAATGATATCAAATTAATTAAGGTGTTTGTTAATAGAAGTTAGTGTTATTGACTTGCTAGTTAACTTCTTTATAAAATTCACAAAGTATGTATGATTATTTGCGTATGTAATAGTGTATTACACCCGTTATTCTTAATCATTCATAGGGAAACTGTCATTTTATAAGTTATTAAATTAGTTTAAAATGCTGATAGACTTGATGACAATAGAAAAAGAAATAATTCATATAGTCGCTTATGGGAGTATTAAGGAGGTTAAAGAAAGCATGAAGATACAGTTGAAGAGAGTGCGTGATTTTTATTTCCAAACAAGAATAGGTCGATGAAATTCCCACCCGAATTCATACACTACACTGTTAAACTAGAATAGTTATTGTTAAGTTCTATCAATACACACAAAGAAAAACCAATACTAAGAATACTTAAACAAAAATTATACGATTATAATTAATTGCATACCAAATGAAACGAAACTACTAATGTAAACATGTTTTAAATTTTAACAAACCAACCAAATTAACTCCCTAATTGTTATCATCTTCATCATCTTCTTCATTATTAGGATTTGATTTTCTTATTTCAGATTTATTTATTCTTTGCATTTATTGCCTCAGTGCTTTCATTTCTTCATCCCTATTTATCGACCCTGCTTGATGATTCATAACAAGAGATATTTTTACTTTTCATCCAACACCTCTCATATGATCACACATTTATCCTAAAGCAAGCTCTAAACATTCCATCTCATTTACGACCAACTCACCTGCCTCCATTTATATTTGAGAGTATTGATTTTCGATTTTTGCTTGTAATTTTAAAGAATACCATTGAAAATTATTAATATTTTTAGGGAATTTCGGTAGTAAAACTCCTAAAATTGAAAAAGAACCATCATGTTTTAATCATAAGCATATATACATAACAATTCCCAAGTTTCAACATATAAACCAACAATGCAACAAACAATATTCAATTTTCAATATATTAACATGGGTTTCGGGTGATTTTAACTCATTTAAACTAAAAGCACAAACCATAAACCGTGAATAGACTTAATGTCGACAACAATTATCTTAAATAGGTCAAAAACTCAAAATCATCCAAACACAACTTGTATAAACCAATTTTCATCGCCAAAGGGTGATTTTGATCCTTTTAAAGTAAACAACATACTAAATCAACAATGTACTAACAATATACTAAATTTAGTTAAACTAATAACAACACATGAACACATGATAATAGCATACTTAACAAATCATATAACGAAAGTCGTCGCCATAGTTGAACTAATAACAACATACTAAATCAACAATGCTAAAATATGACATTGAAACCATACATTTGACCGAGTGATCGACAATCTAGTCCAATTTGAAACAATTTAAACTAAATGTTAGTAATTCTAAAACATGACATTGAAACCATACATTTGAAACAGACAATGAACACTTTAATAAACACGTATTAAAGAAAGGATAGCATAACAACTCATACAGAACAACTAAGAATTAAATATAAAACTTAATTGCGCAAACTAAAACCTAGACTATAAATAAGGGTGAAAAATTTAAAGTTAATAGATGAGAATATATCATACGGTAGTAAATAATATCTTTAGTGTTATATTAAAATCAATCATTTTTTCCTATTAATAAAAACCACTTATGTTCTTAATGTCGTTATGATCTTGGGAATTTTAGGTATATAAATGAGCTACATGAAACATAGTTACTTGTTAAGGATTATATTTTTTGTGTTTAGCTAAAACAAGAGGTAAATGTAAAGAAAAACATTCATCAGATAATAACCAAATATCAGTTCAACAAAATCCTATCGTAAATGGTTAGCGTCACCTAAACCTACGATTACTCAATTGCCTAAGGTCAACTGGGTGAAATGGGTACCTATAAAGGTATCATATTTTGTTTGGCGTATGGTCCAAAATCAAATCCCATTGGCACCGTACCTAGCGGGTAGATGAATTAATATGCAAACTATGCTTGTCCTTTACACTAAACAAATAAGGACGAGGTAACTCATGTTTTTCTTCAATGTCCATTGCCGAAAGCAGAGGCGAAGCATAAGGGAGACCGCTCCCCCCCCCCTCTTTTTTCGTTGGTAGTGTAAAATTTTAGTCCGATAGTGTAATTTTTGACCTGATAGTGTAATTTTTTATATAAATATCGAGTTCGTCCCCCTAAAAAATATTAATTTCGTCCCGCCCCCCGTACGATAATGTTCAAGCGGCCGAAAGACAAAGAGGTATGGAGAAGGATACAACATATTGATGTCAAAGCAAGTTGCAAAACAAAAATGGAAAGAAATTTAAGAACTACAATAGTCTACTCAACCTTATGGCTGCTGTGGAAAACAAGAAATTAAATGGGTGGATTTTTAATAAAGACAAAACATATGTGGAAAATCTGGTGGAAGATATAAAAGTACAAGTATACTTATGGGTAACAAATAGAGGAAAAACACTTACTTTAAACCGGGGAAATTGGTATGAAAGTCCTTATGGTCTACATCCTACATAATTGTGTGTGTTTTACTGGTGTAATGGTTTTTCTTTTCTTCTTTGGTTTGTAATTGTGTTCACATCTTTGCCAGAAGCTTGTTGGTAATATTTGATAATGACATGTTGTTAAAAGAAGAAATAACCACATATCATAATTATCCTAATAATGTCTAACTTGAAATAAAAAATAAATACTAAATAAAAGCCGAGTAAGTGCTAATGTAATTATAATCTTCCTCGCTTTCATTTGGCGTTGTAAACGAACTGAGCCGGTCTAGGATAGGCTTGGGCTCCACTTGTTCAAAAATTAAGCGAGCTGGCTCGTTTATCTTAACGAGCTCAAAGTGTGAGCTCGGGCTTGGTTCGTGTATAAATGAGCCAACCCGAGCTGGCTCGCGAGCTAATTTGGTTATTTTAAAGAAAATTATAAGTTTTCTACATATTTTATATATATAAAAACAAAGTATAATACTTTTTTATATTTATTTATCTTAACTCGTTAAAATAATGATACATGACCGGTAATTCATCAACTATGATTATTCTTTATATTTATATACTTACGTTTTTTAGAAACTACCAAATTGGTCACATGTCTATGATATATTTAAATAATAAGACATAATTTTAGTTTATAATTTATACAATTTATAAATTAGCCTTTAATTTAAACGAGTCAACAAGTTAGCTCACGAGCGAGTCAACGAGGTAGCTCACGAGCAAGCCAACGAGCCAGCTAACAAGCGAGCCACAAGCCGAGCTGACCTTGGCTCGTGCTCGGCTTGTATGCAAACCTAGCAAATTTTGAGCAAGCTATTTTGGAGCGAGTTATGAGTCGTGAGTTCTTTTTAACAGCCTTACTATAGTTGTTAGACTTTAAGAAGCCGACTCAGTTATCATAAAAAACGTTTCACTTCTTGATAGCATGGTTAAGATCCCTTCATTTTAAATATAGCTAATAAAGACTTCATTCTTCGATTTTCATTTGAATGTGAAAAATGGACGATAACATACAAATAAAATATAGGTAAATAAAATACATATCTTAGAAGTTAAAATATAAATATACAATTATATATAGATACATTAAAAAAATTTAAAGAATTTTTAAAAACCCATCTTGATTTTCCATTGCCGAAAATCATGTCTTCCGGACAACAAAAGCATACTCTCGCTAACGTCACATCTTCTTAATTTCATCACTCTAATTGGATTCTTCTTGAAAAAAGTCTTGAAAACTATTGGGTAGGATTATTTAACATGTTTTGACATCGAAAAGTATATGTATTAGTTATAGTAGGATTATTGGTTGTATAGGGGTGGTGGTTGAAATAGCAGATAATATCCTGAAGTGTCGAATGAATTTAATTGTTGAGATGGTGGTTGTGATGATTGAGGTTTTTTTTTTGTGAGACTTTAAAGTTTGATTTATTTTTTGGCGAAGCTAGATGATGATTCCGTAGTTTTTTACAAGTAGAATGCAACAAAACTATAGGTTTGAGTGGTATTTACAGAGTTTAAAAACAATTATTTTTTTAACATGTAACGGTCTAAAAATCATTTTCCATGGTCAAAAAAGAGGTTTTGTGAATTGTGTATTTGCGAGTACCGTTGAATTTCATCGGATCGAAAGGGCGTTTTCCTTACCGGGTTTGGGGTTGGGCGAATATTTCCACTCAGGGCTAGGGATTTAAACGAGTCAAGCTGGCTCGCAAGCTACTCGGGATTGACTCGAAAAAAACTCGAATTGAGCCGAGCTCGAGCTCACATCATGGCTCGTTTACTAAACGAGCTCGAGTCGGCTCGCGAGCCTAAACGAGCTTTTTGTTTTATATAATTTTTATTTACATATTAAATATATATAAACATATATTTACATAAATCATATTATTATATATATTATTATTGTAAAAATAATTATATACTATATATTATGTTATATATAAAAAGTTTGATTATGAAAAATATAAAAGTAATTATAAAAGAATAATAATTTAATGAATTAACAATAAACGAGCCGAGCCCGAGCCGAGCTCGAGGCTAATAATTTTTTGACGAGCCTAGCTCGAGCTTTAGAAATAAAACTATAAATAAGCCGAGCTTGAGCTCGGCTCGTTTTAGATTTAAAAAGCTCGAGCTCAAGCTCGGCTTATTTATAGTTTTATTTCTAAAGCTCGAGCTTTTTAAATCTAAAACGAGCCGAGCTCGAGCTTAAGCGATCTCAGGCTCGACTTGGCTCGTTTACACCTCTACTCGGGGCCGGGTATTCACCATTCCTCACTGCTTCTCACTCGTAGTGCTCTTATTTCATAAATTCTATCCAAATTATAAATTATTTACCGTTACAATCATACTTTCCAAAACAACATTAGTAAATTTGTCTTAACGGATCACAAATTACTAAAACACTTTATTAAGACAACACATAATCACCAATTCACAACACAAAATATATCTAGGTACAAAAATAAGCCATCCATTTACTCGAATTATCCAAAACAGGCAAAATAATAATAATAATAATAAATTAAATAATAATAATAATAATAATAATAATAATAATAATACCACATGAGCATCCCTACGGTATAATACTCCTACAAACGCACGCGCCGTGTGTGTAATGATTCACGAAAATGGTGGGGTATAGATTTTGCAAGAATAATCAATCAACAACCATAATCTCACTACACTCTTCACTTCCTATATTATTATTATTATTATCATCATCATTATTATTATTTATGGCGTCACACTTTTCAGTTTTCACCCCTTGATTGAAGGAACCATTGCTTCACTTCATCATCACCGGTGCCGGAGACCACGGCGGCGATTCGGTGGTCGAATGAACACATGAAACAACCCGATCTAATCACTCGATCTAACCCTAATTAACGCCTACACTTCAATCATGCGTTACGTTTTCGCCGTTAATCTGATCTGAAACATCACTGATTTTGTTTGATTGATATAGAGGTATGTGTGTGCTTCTCGTCATTGAGTTTAATTGATGTTATTCGGTTTGATGTGATTTTGTTGTGTGTTGTGGACTTGTGGTTGACGTGATTAGAACTTAGAAGGTGAGTTGTGGTAACGTGTTTTGTGGAGGTGACTGATTCAAAGGAATTAGGTTTTGAATTTGTTTGATTTTGGTGGACGTTTGGTCAATTATGGCATTTTTTTGAGTTCACATGTTGTAGATGTAAAGTCAGCTTTCGTTTAATGTGGTTGAAGTATATGACCTCAGATCTGTGTTGAATTGATTGAAACCTAGAAGTTTCGTGATGTTTTCTAGGGTTTTTGAAGTTTGAGTTGAGGTATTGAGGGCCTGTGATCTGAAATGTCATTTAAGAACATTGTTCGTGAGCTGAGGGAGATGACAGATGGTATTGGGAGTATGTCTAGAAGGAGAGGGGTTGAAGGAAAGCAATGGCGAAACTGTACTCGATCGCATGTTGTTCCTGATGTATCGACAGCAGAATCGACTACAGAGGGGCGGTGGGCGCATTTGCCTCCTGAGCTGCTGTTGGATATAATCCGTAGGGTTGAGGAGAGTGAGACGTCTTGGCCTGCACGAACGGTTGTTGTTCATTGTGCGTCGGTTTGTAAGCCGTGGAGAGATGTTACTAAGGAGATTGTTAAGACTCCTGAAGAATGTGGGAGGTTAACATTTCCCATTTCATTGAAGCAGGTTAGATTTTGAGGTTTTGAAGTTGTTATACTTTGATTATCTTGATGTTTATGACACTAAATGTGTTTATTCTTTTCTACTTCTGATATAGCCTGGTCCACGTGACTCTCCGATTCAGTGCTACATAAAAAGAGATCGAGCAACTTCTACTTTCCGTTTGTACTATGGGCTGACTCCATGTTAGTGATTATCCCTTTTTATTTAGTGTATAGTTTGCTCAAGAATTCTGCATTTGGTTGAATGTTTTGTATTTAGATTATCTTACACAAACTACATTTTGGTTATTTGGTACTTGATTTACAGCTGAAGACGAGAGTGATAAGCTATTGTTGGCAGCTAAAAGAACCCGAAGGGCAACAAGTACAGAATTCTTGATTTCTTTAGTGGCAGATGATTTCTCACGAGCTAGCTCTACCTATGTCGGGAAACTGAGGCAAGTATTTGCAACTAAAATATCAACTATTAACATATGTGTGTCTTTGAAGTTAAATTAACTGCATGATTTTGTTGTTTCTTTTAATTTGAAGGTAGTTAACATATTTGATAAATACTTGATTTTTACAAGGTTAGAAGTATTAATCTTGATAATCAAAATCTTGTTTTTTTAACAGGTCTAATTTTCTTGGAACCAAATTCAGCATCTATGACAGCCAACCTCCAAATGATGAAGCATTTCAAGCTAATCATAGTCGTTCAAGTCGAAGATTTCATACAAAGCAAGTATCTCCTCGGCTACCAGCATGTAATTACAACATTGCCACTATCTCCTACGAGCTGAATGTACTACGTACGCGTGGCCCTAGAAGAATGAATTGTTCATTACACTATATACCCATTTCCTCCATTCAAGAAGGTGGCACTGCCCCAACTCCAAAATCCTTTCCACAAGACACTCTTCCTCTCTCATCATCATCATCATCAGCAGCATTACCTTCTGTGAAAGAAAAACAGTTATCTACCGGTGCGTGTAATGACTGTTTGATCCTTAAAAACAAATCGCCAAGGTGGCATGAACAGTTACAATGTTGGTGTTTGAATTTCAAAGGGCGTGTTACAGTGGCTTCAGTGAAGAATTTTCAGTTAGTAGCTTCTGTTGATTCTTCACATAACGTCTCTGAAGCAGAGCAAAATAAAGTAATTTTACAGTTTGGGAAGATTGGACAAGATATATTCACAATGGATTATCAGTATCCAATCTCTGCCTACCAAGCCTTTGCGATCTGCCTCAGCAGCTTCGATACAAAACCAGCATGTGAATGACATGAATCTTGCTGTGAGTTATCAGGTCAGTGTTGTATTTCTGTAAAAGATGATATAATGTTGGATGCAAGATGAGTAGTTACTCTTTGTAGTTATGGTGGACATCTGATTTGTAATTTAAATGTTGTGTTTTTCACTATTTAGCGCGATTTTGTTTGATTTTCATTGTCGGGCCGGTTCCTATGATAAATTAGCTTTCTATGTCTAGGATTTTGAAAATCAATCTTATGAAGTCCAAACATGTTAAGAATTTCTGACAAGGATTCAGATTTGACTGTTCTTGGTCAATCTTGTGTACAATGTCTCAGTCACCATGAGGAAACACACATACATATGCGATTAAATTCACACGGTTGATCATGTGATATTACCGGTGGTGGATCTAGGAATTATATTTTGTGAAGTTGAAAAAACGGGTTTTCATGTAGATCATCTCCAGTTTCGTTTACAATATCAATTTAATAATTTGTTTTATTGTTTTAACTTGATGCACTTGTACACGGATAATTATCCAATTCACTCTAGTGTCTGAGTACTAACAAATTCATTTGGGTATTTATTGGATGATTATATACCAGATACATGATACACTATTGAACGATTACATACCAAAGTGCAGGACGTTAGTAATTTAATAGTTATTCTATAAAATATAATTAAAAATTTTAATATAGTTTCATTTAAATAAAAGTCCAAAAATAAGAAAAACTGTTTTTTATGTGATCTTCGTCAATGCTGTTTAATGTAAAGAAATTTGATAAAGGGAATTCAAGTCAAAAGGACCATAAGATTAGTTCTGGTATCTTCAGGCTAGTGTAGACCCGTTTAAGCTAGCCGTCTTTGTTTCAAGGTTGATGGTTGTTTTCGACTGGTTAAGACTGGTTTCTGTCCTGTTTTGGTCGGGACATGTTCGTTCGAGCTACTGTAATCTCACAGTTTATGCTTCAAAATGACCTAAACCCAATCAAACATCGTCTTTTAACATCATAGAGCTTCAAGGGTGGCTTTATACCAATTTTTACCAAATAATTATGTTTCACAAACCCAACTAGTGCACTCAAGATGTAGTTTGTGTAAAACGAGGAGTTTAATTTTGACTTGTTTTGAAAGTCTTATTTTGAGTCTAATGGACAAAGTATTTATCTAAACTAAAGCTATGGGATATACTCCCAGACACACATTACAGACCATATCTTCACTTAAAAGAAAAACTACATTTTCATCTTATCATGGATTTTTCATTCGATGATTTTGATAAGAGTATCGTTTGTTGTTCGCATTGTGTCGCCTCTAACCATTGCTCAGAGCGAAGAAAGCCAACGTTCCACACCCATGTCAAGAAGAGCCGCAACAAAAATCTTAAACATGACAAGCATCTACTTGAAGATAACTTTGTCGAGAGGCCTGTATATGATGAGAAGACGCTCAAGACACAATTTTAACTTTAAAAAGACCTGTATCCTATAGGGTTCATGGTTTGCAAAAATAACAATTATGAACATGATACAGACAGTCAATGATTTGGCAGCCAATGAACCGTCTTTCAGATTAGGGTGGAATGCACGTTAGTGTCGGGGTTTTGCTACTTACTAAACGTGCACTGGTGCACTTCGTCGGATGGGGTATGGAACCACAACAGACTCTAGGGATGAATATTTAAGGATGTCTAAAAAAACCATATAAAATTTACAAGGGAGCAATGGTGTGCTTAAGAAACAATAGCCAGCGGCGGAGCTTGGATATCTTTATAAGGGGGGCGGGGGCTAAATTAATTTATTATGAGGGAGGGGGGGACTCGCTATATATGAAAAAATTTACACTACCGAACAAAAAATTTGCACTACCGAACAAAAATTAGCACTAGTGACGAAAAATATAGGGGGGCGGGGGCCCTCCCGGCTCCTAAAGCGCTTCGCCCATGACAATAGCATATAATAGCTAATCCAGCACGAGCACCAAAAAGATAAGAAACGTGTTGTATGCTTGTATTATATAGCACAAAATGTTCGAAAAATCAGTGTCACTCAATTGTTAGGACACATAAATAACACAGAAAAACGAGTATTAAATACTATACGACGTGCAAAAAGAAATTAACTAGTGTCATGTGACATACGTGTTAGGTATGTAGGTCTCACCCTCATCATTGGTTATGGTTATAATACAGTTAAGGTTCAAGAAACAAGCATAAAACTTTTCTTTCATGTTTACCATAAAACATGAATCTTGATCACAAGTACCACACAACTGAATGATAAGAACAAAAAACCAAACTTAGAAGCCGTGTTCACATGACCTAAAACACCAACAAGATCGCGAATTAAATAAAAATTGTTCATCTTTTATGCAACTTCTCCAAAAATCTTACAATACAAATGAACAATCAACAAAACTTATGTATAAAAACTAAAAAAGTGAACCAACAAAACCAGTTTTTCATATAGGCATACACTAACTATTTACAAAATTTCCTATCAGCAAGATGAATGAGTTAATTCTGAACTTAAGTTGGATTCTACTACGCGTAATATGCACAAATGGTCATAATTTACAAACCTGAGGAAAGCGGGGAGTTACTGGATTAAACCATGCAAAACCGCCCAATTCATCACGACAAAAAAATCTGCAAAACCTGCAAATAACCATGATTGTTGATCAGATGAACATGGTTTTGTGAAGTGATGAAGCATTTTGCATCAATAAAAGTAACAGCTCTGCTATGAGTGGGATTTTACTAGGTACATTTGCTTGTTAACTTCTTACCTATACTTTTCTTTTTTGAGTTTTGGAAGTCGCCGAAAACTTGGAAAAAAACCTTGAAGCTCTAGAAGACGTCTTCTTCTCCACATGCAAACTATGTGAATCATTTGAAACATCATAAAGCGGTGCAACAACAGGTTCTTCCACACAATCTTCAAGCTCTGCTTCTCTCAATTGCCGAAGCAGTTCAAGTGCTTTAGCTTTCCCTTTATCATTTCCATTAACAGAAATAGAAACCAATGAAGGGATCACCCCTTCATCCATCACCAACCGACAATATTGAATGTTTTGAGAGCATAAAGAAAGAAGAATCTCAGATGCCTGTTCTTGTTCCTTACAACTCTCACTCTCGAGAAATTTAGCAACGAAAGATATACACCCGTTTGTCTCTGCAATTATGCTTTTATTATCTTGAGTTCCACATAAATTCGTCAAGATTTCTATGCAGTATGTTGAGAGTGAATCATCATCTTCAGAAAGTGTGACAAGTTTAGGGATGAGATCCGAAGAAACAATTAAAGAACGAATGCTTCTGGTTGAAGTCAAGTTGTAGAGAATCTTGAGGGCCTGTTTTTGAAGTTTTCTGTGTTGGGTATCAAGAATCTTGAAAATATAAGCGAGAGAACCCGAGGTTGCAATTTCAGATCTACAGTTTTGGTGGGAAGACAACTCTTCTATAATGGCAAGAGCTTCTTCTTTCACGTCTGATTCAAGAAACTCGGCTACTAACTGGTATGCATCTTTGTTCAAGTATTTTATACCCCTGCAAAGAAGAAAAGCCCAAATATTTTATATTTTTAATACGAAAACAATCTGTGGAATGTCAAAAAAGGCCATGTCTTTAAGCATTATGAGAAGTGTGAATGGGACGACCATGGGTGAAGTAGGGATTTTGCAATATTCCCATAACAGAGTATTCGACCATTAAGTAGAAGTGACCATTTATATAGAAATATGTCAACGGTTTCAGATTAAAGGTAACACAACAAACAAACATACCCAGCAAAATCCCACTCATGTGAAAGGTAACCCAACATGTATTTAATGTTTATAACGTTCTAAATCTTTTTATATATAACAAAACTATCATGTCATCAAATTAATATACTTTTGGAGATCATATGTAACTTGCACCACACAGTTTGCCACCTATAAATTTACAGGACACTCAAAAAGAAAAAGTAAACAAATTTTAATCCAGTAACACAACTGCATAAGTACCTGCATTTGCTAACCAAATTTAGCAACAACCGACATCCAATCCTCTGAGCTTTCACATCATTCGTGTCACGTGCAACCTTCAAGAATCTCACAAGCGATCCAACCAAGTTCTCACATGAAATCATTATACAAGCTTGATCATCATCTTTCAAACGGGTCACAAGATCTTGTACTAACTTGCATTGAGACTCCCACGGAAGTGCATCGTCAATTTCTTGAGATAGTTCAACATCAAATTCACGAGTATCTTCAACAATTGGATTATTATCTATAGAACTCAGTGATAAATTACTGTAATCAACCGGAAGTTGAAGACTATACATAGAACTCAAACTATTAACCGAAGTAGTAGAATTTTCCCACGTGTTAACATTATTTGATAGCTGAATAAATGGATCGGGGACAGTGATTCCATAAGTTTGACACCATTTTGATATTAAATCCTTCATGGCAGTATTTGGTATCATTGAATAATTTAACAACTTCCTTTTAGTTTTTGGACATACATCGTGACCTTCATCAAACCATTTCTGTATCCACATTCGTTCAAACGTCTGACCCGAATCAATAATAACAGGATCATACATCACCTTGAGTGAAATTGGACACTTGAACTCTTCAGGTGGTGCACCCAACATATCCTTTGCATGGTCAACATGAAGGTCAACTTGAGAGTCAACTGTTTGGCGGTTGTAATCTTGATTTTGTACATTGTTATCATTCTCTATGTGTCGAGATGCAATTGACTTTCCATACTTGTTAAGCAAATCTAAAAGGTGTAACAGAATCAACTTCTTTTGTTGTTTGTTGTTGCCTTCACCGTTGTTTCTTTCATTAATTTGTCTTAGAAGTTTTTTTATGGATCTTCGTTCGAACAAAAGTTCCTTTTGTGATGTAATTTTAAGCTTTTGAGCAGCTATTTGAATCCACTCGTTGCCAGATCCATTTTCTGAACGACTTCCTGATCGGAATGCTTCAAGTAACGATCTAACAGCTTTCCCGGCTTCTTCTTCTGACGGATCTAAACTAAGTTTAATACCCCTAAGCTCCCCAATTATTTGAGAGATCTGCAGGCAACAGTTTCATACAAAAGTGAGATGCTTATTTTAGAGCGAAAATATGGGTGTTTGGATGTGTGTCATTGAAATTGATTATGCGATATTAAACTAACACAATCAGATAGTCAGTCGTAATAAAGCAGGCTGCATGAGATGATGCTTGGATGTGTTTGAGTTAACCAACAAAAGAAAATGACCAAAAAGAACATTCTCATTTATAAATCAACATCACATAAATCAACCAACCTTTGATGCAAGCATCACAGGAACCATGCTTTGGATCTGGCTCAAACTCTGTTCCAATAAGTTCTTTGAAATTTTACATCTTGATAGAACTGTACTTCCCGTCAGTGCCTGAACATATCCAAGATCAGAAATTTTAGTTATTCGATAATATTCAAAACGAAAATCCTCTCAAATGTCAAAATCAGAAATTCCCAATAGGCATATCATCCAAAAAAAACATGATCTTTTAACACACGTACCAAGTAGAGCTTACTCGAATCACAGCAGTCCTGAATCAACACTCTGGCTTTATCAACGGCCTTGTTCAACAAGCAAAGTGACTGAATACCAGATGAGCATCGAGGCCTTGCAGCTTCTATTTCAGGAAATATCTTGTCAACCCAATTGACTATCTTTATTAATTCTGTGCACATAACCCTATGCACCTGATCTCACCAGTATATCATATATCACATACGAGCTCTGAACCCGATAATATAACGGTAAATTACACAACTAATAACAACTATCAAGAAATCTTTACCTTAATGTCACTAGGTGATGGTAATTTCTCCACAGCTTCAGCAACATCAGTCCCCATAAGTATAAAAGAGCTATCTTGATTCTGCAAAGAGGTTAAAACATAAGTTTCTTTTGCTAAATTTGTCTCTTTTCAGTAAATTCATAGTAGTTATTGTAAAAATGAAAAAAGAAATACAGCAGTTTGCAAGAAAGATTGATTCTTGATAAATCATGGAAAAATCATCATATTTGCTCTGAAAAATCTTGCGTATGGAATTTAAGCAAGAAAATCGCGCAAGTTTCAGTAAGATCTCTCTGAACTAACATCATGGGTATGGCTTGATGGAGGTGAACTCTCTTTCAATAATTTGGTTCATTAAATAAGGTATGCCTAAAGATTAAACATACTAAATAAGGGCAATAATGAAGTGTCAAAGTGCATTGATTGTGATATATGGGCATACAAAAATATATAAACCAATATAAAAATATCAAAATCTTAGTGATAATCCAACTGCAAATGAGTATATGCAAGAGTGAGTTTACTAAAAGACCTGTCTCTATAACAATTCTTGAGTACAATGAATAATCACAAATATTAAATCATAAATCCTCAGAACATAAGAAACAATTCATGAAGTTAAATATTGAACAATTTTACCTATTAACTGTGATCACCACAGGGAATCTGCTAAAAGCTGAACACACTCAAAAAACCACAATCCTTAATCAAATCTGAGAGAACCCCAATTCACAATTGCACCCAATATGCAAAATCTTCAATCTTTAGAAACCCAATTCAAATTCCATGTGGGTATCTTGATTTTCCCCAAATTAATCAAGAAACAGTACACAAGAAACTTTCTTGACCATAAACAGGCTGCAAAATCACAAAATTAACCCCTTTTTCCTTGCAAAAAAACCCCAATTTTTTTGTTCCACCTCTGCAAACCAAAAACCCTCAAGAAATCAGACCACAATTCCCATGGTCAAAGCAAACAAACCCTCAAGAAAGTCAATAAACACTATGATTTGGTGATGAAGAGACCAAGAAACATCAAGAAAGTTGTTGTAGAGCTAAAGGTGCCCTGAAAAGAAGGTGAAAGAATAATCTTTTTGAAGCAATATAACTCAAGAAGATGAAAAGCATCACAAAGAAACTAAAGAGAGCCTTTTCATAGGGTCAGCAATTGTTATCGGTATCTTGAAGATGGGATATGAAATGGGTCTACCACCTTGAGCTAGAAATTAGTCCCAAACGGAGGAAAAGTAGAGAGGTTGACACCACACCGGAAGTTTAAATTAAGGGTTAATTACTACTATTCACCCCTTTGCTTTGTAGTTTTGAAGGTTTGATCCTTTTTGGTTTTGAAAGTTACGGGTTTGATCTTTACTGTTTGTTAAACCGTAACATATTTGGTTTATAATAAAAAGATTGTTAAAATCTAAAGGTGTATGTTTAGTTAATCTGAAATGATCAATAAACGCTATTATTTAAGAAAAAAAATAAATGATAAAATTCGCTAGTCTCCACCCCTCGAGGTGGGCTGGTTGCCTAAAAAGTTTTTTTCATGTGAATCTAGGTTGGTGTCATTTCTATTATGAACGATAAAAAATTGACAACATGTCTTCTTTTTCTAAAGCATAAAATCCTGTGAATAAATAGTGTCTTTGTCATCAAAAGTTAGGATAATAGAATCAAGGTTTGTAACAAATACTTTTTTAGTTTTGGGTTTAAACGCCATTAGGATATGATACCAAGGTGTTTGGTCTATTATACAATTAGACATTTATACTCGTTAAAACAAAACTCATGAAGAACCATATCTTTCATATGCTTGATGGCTTGTGTTCGACATCAAACGCAACATTATGTGGTTTCAAATTTTCAATCCAATGATACTTTATAATACTGTTTGAGTTACTAAATAAGAGGTTAACATAGTTTAGCAACAGAAAAATCATATAGTCCAATAAGGGTTTGCGACACAAAAAAACTCGGTCAGAGTTTTGAACTGCAAAAGATTTGGAGATTGGGTGTAAAAGAACTACCTTTCGGAGAGTGAGTACAAGGTTTGATGGTTTATTTTAATAAAAGGTATAAAACCTCAACGATAAGTATCAAATGAGTTACGTTTAACAAACAAAAATGACCATAACCGTAATGTCTAAAAGTAAAAGATCAAAGTTGTAAAATTAACATAAGATAGGGACTACTCATGTAATTTACTTTTAAATTAGTAAATAACATCTTTTTGAAGAAAAACAAGAGTTTATTTGGTCAAAAGAATATGCGACAAACAACAATTGGGAAAAACAAAAAAAATAATAAATAAATAAATAAAAATTGAAACTTACTACTCCTAGAGTCCTAGCCTCCTATTGTGAATTTTCGTCTTTTGTGTTTACGTGTTATTTAATTAGACACTTTTTTTAACGAAGATGCAATATTTTTATACACAACAAAATTATATAGAAGAAGTTTGTTTCTTCACATGAATATATGCATTTAGTTGATGAGTTAGTTTATTAGTTTAAAAAGATGATTAACAAACCCCCCGAAATAGGGTGCTAATAACATATGAACCAACATTAGTTCGTATTAAACTCATAGTGCTATGTTTTGATTTTGGACCAATAGAGAGTTTGACAATACACATTCTGTGATCCTGACAAAAACCAAAAGATATTTCTATCAAACATTAAATACAACACTGACACATCAAAAAAAGATAAATGTGTGACCATGTTTCGTATTATATGTGTTATTTTAATCGATCCCACCTATCCATATCCCAATCGGTACCGCACCTTCAACCCCCTCAGAAGAAAAATCATTGCCGAGAAAACCACCTAGCTCAACTCTGAACATATTGCTCAGAGTGATACTTGAACCCATGATTTCTATCATATTTACATGTCATGGGTAGCTTACATTAATCAGTTGGGCTAAGTATCATTGGTCATGACATATCTACACCTTTTAAAATGATAGAGTCTCAACTATATTTGCTATACATGTTTCGAATGGACAATTGTAACGGTGAGGTATCTTGCCTTTATATTAAAGGTCAATGGTATAAATACAGCTAATAACATGTAGTGGAGTGGATTAAAAAAATTAAAAAAACAACTTGCTATCATATATTTCTTAAAATCACCTGAAAATAATGTTTAGGCTATAAATACAAAACATTCAATTTCTCATTTATTATTTTTTTAATTATAAAAAAACAAAGGCTACAAATTTATTTTTAGCTTCCTTTTTATTTTGTCTTCGGCAAGTTAGAACCCACAACCATGGGACTTCTATCTTAGCACTAAGCCCCAACCTCCCGCCTCGATTAACACCTCGATTAACAACTAGTTTGTTGAAAGATCATTCTAAACATATGCTTTTTAAGCAAATTGTTATTAACTCCTCTTAATAATATGCATTATCTAAGATTTAGACCATCAACTATTTGGATAGAGGTGGACACCTTATCACATGAATGTCCCCTACACATATGTAATTCACAAGATTAAGATGATCTCAAAATAAACTAAGTGATAAATGAAAGTTTATGGTTAACTATCATTTAATACACATAATATCACAAATTAATTTATGGCTAATAGATCTTTTTTTAATAAGCCATATGTATATAACCTTTTATTTTAACTTATACTCATGTTATTACAATTTAATACATGTTAGATTAAAATTTATTTGCAGATTATCTTTTATTTACATGCTTAACTTTTTGATGAGTCTAGTACTTTTATATATAACTACTAGGCTAAAGTCCCGTGTAACACACGGGTTCAATAAAAAAATATTATTGTTGTTTAAAAAGATGTGTAAGTTATAATGTTGTTGATAATATTTTGTATATCGACTTTTATATATAATTTTTAACATTAGCTATATCTAAGATTAGTAGGTTTTCTCTATTAATATTTATACATTTAAATAGTGTATAATATCGAATGAAATAAATTTATAAATAAGAACTTTAACTAATAAACAAATTAAATTGAACATGAAAAACAATATTTCAAATTCATAAACATCCAAAAATTTATTTGTATAAAACATTTGGTGTTTTGTTGGTTATTTTTCCATCATTATCTAATATTAATAATTTTAACCTCTATCTACTTCTAACTCGAGATAATACAACATAGAGCTAATCATTATCCATGTTTAAAAACAAACCAACTTTGGATCGCGTTTATCATTGGCTCTTGTTTTATTGTCATTGCATAACATACTGATAACAGTAACTAACTTCTTTGAAATTTAAAAGAAATTCTTTTGTTTGAATGTGTCAAAGCCAACCGTGAAATAAAAAATATGATTTTCAAAATTACTTACAGATACATCAAAACAATTTGTACATATCAAACGAACTACTATCAAACATAATAATAATAATATGACAGTACACATGAAAAGAAAATAAAGAAGTTTAAAAAGTAAAAACATGTAATACCTCTTTATAGATTAACTGTTGAAGTATATCACCTTTAAAAAAATTAAAGTAAAATACTATTAATCCAAAAACATAATTTTAGACAATGATAGGTTAAATCATAATCGCAGATGATGAAAGTTCAAATATAACAAAAAATAAATACCTTTTGTTGAAGAAAAACTTGATAAAACCGAAGCCAAAATAAGAACGTAAATGAAGTCTGTCGAATACGATATCATCAGACTTTATAAAGACAAATCGCGAGGGTCGTAAACTTGGGATGGTTGAGAAATATTTTAAACTCGAGTATGATTTCATTTTCAATAAAAAATACCTATGAATTCCTTCAAACTGGAGATGAGTCGATTAAAAAATTCCGCAACTTTTTGTCAAGATTTGAATATAAATCGAGTATTTAATGGAAAAACACAATCAAGGAACCAATTTAATAGATGAAGAAAACCATAAATGATTTGTACAGTTTTCATTAATGAATTATTTGAAAAAAGAAAAAAATATCAGGTATGATTTAATTTCCAAAAAAAGATGAGCTTTAATTTAGGGTTAGTTTTCAATTTTTTCTTAAATATCTCTTGTATATAAGTTAACTTTTAGTTAAATGAACCTAGACTAATAATAAAAACAAATACATATTTAGGCGGGAATTGAAAAAAATAGAGGCTTAAGAGAATGCCATGTGGCACTAAAGTTATTCCTTTATTAATAAGTATAGATGATTGAATTCAAGAACTTATTTATAGAAACTACCTCATGTTCTATGTATGGTTTGCATGCTAGTGTGATTATATGATTAATCATATGATTAAGTTACATACATATATTAGATCTCGCTTAAAATAGTAGTTTAAAAATATCCTAGCATAAATCAAAGTGTAAAACAATACTAAATTACTACATAAATGAAATACATACAACTATAAGAGCGATAATTAGCATATGTGTAATTTAGGGTTTGCATAAGTAATTTTATTAAAATGATAGAGATTTAACTAGCTAAACAAAATCTTATAATTATCAAAACATAATAAAATATATAAATATATGTATACATACGTGGATAATTATATATATATATATATATATATATATATATATATTGTTGTATTATTTTATTATTTAAGTGATATATTTCTAATAACCTAATAACTAATTAACTAGTAATTATCCTAAATAAACAACTAATAGATTAAACTAATCCTAATTCTAAAATACCTTAGAAATCTCGTTCTCCAAAAAAAAACCTCCTAAAAATCATGAATTTTTAATAAATATCAATAAAAATCAACCTTAATTGAAACCTAAAACCCTAATTATTTAACTATAAATAAGATGTCTTATTCTTGTTATTTTCTTCACACCAAACTCTAGATCTAGAACTCTCATAGCTGTAAATCTCAACCCCTAGCATCTCACTTCCAAGATACAAGAAATTTTCACTATCAAGTAAGTTTTAGTGTTCTTCGAGTTATTTTTGTTCATACATTTCCATTTTTGTTTTATCAAAATCCAATCATAGCTAGAAGGGATCTATGATTACATAAAATGTTTGTGTAGTAATCATAGATCTAAGATGGATCAAAAAAATTAAATACACATGAAATCATCAAAACTTTGCTAAAATATATCAAACTTGAAATTTCGGATTTTGATAGATTCACCGGGCCAACTTCGGACAGTCATGTCTTCCTCATAACGAATCCTTTTTCGATGATCCTTTTTTCAAAATTATTTTAAGAGTATTGGCTTTCCAAATATACTAATAATGTCTTCTAACTCCTTGAGTTAATCCCTTAAACAACTCGCACAAGTTCAGTGCGCAAATCTGTCAAACCCTAAATTTTACAACTTTTCAATATTTTCATGAATATAATGTAAAGCAACGATGTTATTATAAAATAAGTAATATAAATATGATTTAAATAATAAAAATCAAAAGTTTAATGATTCTCATGATTATCTATCAAACTTAAATCATGTTTCTAATAGAATTCTTCATATTATTAATTGTAACCCAACTACTATATAACTTTATCATTCTCATCCTTGCTATACTTATATTTATAGTTTCTTCATTATACTTTTTAAAGATAACAAACACACCTTTGATTTGGTCTAGTATAAATCTAGAATTATTTTACCTGATATTTTGTTATATGGCAAGCAAATTAAAAGGTTGTAACTAAGAAAAGATGAGGTACTTAAATGATGAAAATCCACAAACTCTTTCTATCCTTTTATTGGATGTGCTACTCTGGATACATATCTAGTATTGGACAACCACACTTGAACTAGTTACAATAACAACCCCTCAACTATTAATAAATACAATAAACTAAATAAGTTAACTTATATAGGGGAATCTTCATTCCAAATTACTAAAAGTTGCAAGATCAACCTGCCTACATTGCAAAGTGAGTTCATAACCCTTTTTCTTTTGTATTTTGGGTTGAAAACAAGCTCTTTATATCAAACTGAAAATTCAGATTCTACAGTCAAAGTTAGTCTTTTGCAAACTTAATGAAAAACTTTATAGTATTGGTGAAACTAAACTGATTATGCATGATGCTATATTTTATGTCATTTTTTACTATAACATCCCATTATTTTCTAAAGTCTACACAACCATTAACTTTGTGGAAGCCATGAAAGTACGTAGATAGATCTATTGGCTTGACAACTCCATCCAGTACCGGGGTTGATATATGTCAATAAGTACTGAGCATCCTTTAATTTTTCGTATTCTTTTCGACTTAGAAGGAGCTAGATGTTAAGAAACTGCATACTAGACAAACATAGTACTAGTCCGATCTCTTGTGTTAGGGGTTAGATGAAAGGGCTTTTGATCACTAGGGTTAGTTATGGATCATGTATAATAGTTTTATTACTTGTGTTTAGAAAATTGTTTGTTGGTTTGCACACAGTCATCTACTATATGTATAATTTTAAACTTATGTTCTTACCAACTTTTTAGTTAATCAACTTTTGCATGTTTTTCTGGGTAATGGAAACTAAATTCATTGTTTCGCTCCCGCTAGGATTCAAGGACAAGTTTTAGTTGGACCTATTTAGATTTTAAATAAACTGGAGACTCATTTGTTTGTTGGTTTATTTGTTTATGAAATTTGATGTAATCAACTATTTTGTTTTCATAAGTACTTTCCTTTACTACTCTTGATGCTTGTGTTGTAATTCAATTTCATCACGTCCTTAGTGTTTTCGCTTTAGGTAGGGTGTGACAAGAACCAATATTGTTTACCACAATAAAAGAAGTTGAATATCAAGACTGCTAGAAAATTTAAGAGAAAGATGAGAGCTCTAGAAGTTGGTATTTTTGGTGTGTTTTGCAATAAAGACGCACCCTTATATTTATATAAAACATGAGTTAATATTGTCTTAACTAAAATGAAAAATTAATTTATTTTAAACTTCTTTAAAGCAAATTCAATTAGTTTCAATGATTGGTTGAAAAATTCAAAATATTATGTATCAATTCACAAGATAAAAACTGAGAGATCATTTAATTGATATAGATCCTCTAATTTGCATCCTAACAGAACAAACCGAATGATCATAGGAAAGATCCTTTGATGACCACAACTTCCGCTCTTGTGTCACCCCGCAATGACGGAAACACAGATGGGCAACGAATTGTTTCAAAGAACAAGGCATAAAGATAATTACTAAGACTTTATTAAAAAATTTCATACTACGATTACAATGTTTAAACCATAGAAAGCAAACATGAAACAAATAATTGAATTAATTTAAATTTCTAGGTCAAATCTTAAATGTGAATGTCCAAGTGCCTAGATTAAGCATTATTACCTAAAAGTATGCATAAAAAATGAGTCAACTTTATTGTAAGTTGGTGAGCTTCATATGTTTTCATGAATTAATAAATCAAACATATAATTTATAAACATTTAAGCATATACAAAACTTTAAATTAAACACAAGAATCCACAACCAAACATAATGATGAATGCTCTCTATTGTTAACTCCTTGTTATGAGGTGTGAACGAGGTATGAATCCCAGGTCTCGAGCATACAATTTCCTACCCAAAAAATGAATGGGTGTGTCATACCAAAAGATCTTTTGTCGTACTATTGTTGGCTTTATTCCAAAAGCTAATGGTTGTGTAAGAATGAATGAATTTAGAGGGCATTTTTACTTATGACAATTAATCTACCGACGTGTGTTTACTATTTAAATCTTTCAAACTTGTCAAAAATGCTTATCTTGAATTTTGTAAGAAGAGTTTTGTATATTTGTGACATGCTTGCACCACAAAACTTTCAAAGAAAATAGGCTATGAAGAACTCACCTTAATGTTTCTTTGAGTTATCAGTTGAATCATTTAACCGTTAGTAGGATGCCCTAGAACAAACTCTTAAACACTAAAAGACCCTTGATGTTGGTTGATTATTCTTTGTAAGGGGTAGAGTGTTTTTATTTTGGTAAGGTGCCAGAAAAATGGAAAGGGATAACCATGTATTTATAGTTGGGATTTAGGGGCTATTTATGATATGTCTTGGAGAAAGAGATGACCAAGAAAACCCTAATTCAGCCACCAATTTAAAAAAATGTACATTTGGTCCCGTAATTGTCTAGTATGTACACATGTGTATTAAGCTTCTGAATTACAATAAACGGACTTTTAAGCGGTTGTAACCGGTAAATGAGGAAATGCAGTTTTCATGAAATGGATGATTGATAATGTAATCACCCATGATTGAAATAAGTTTTATCTTTGATGTATATGATCATGATCTAATGGTTACGGTTTAAACGACACACAAACGGTAATGTCAAATTCTCACCTAATGACAACACCTTATAAGCATGTTATGAATACATTTATGAAACATGAAATATGATATGAATTTGAATTGCATTAAGTCATGACTAGTAATAATCGTACAAGTGCGGAAAATATGAAATGTTACAGCTCGTCTCGAGTTATAGGAACTCGTCATCCACTAATTAATAACTGATCAAAGGAGAGTTCCTCTACCTAACAAATATATATGGTGGCTCGTGGTTAGGCAAGTGTCTGAAGTACAAAATACGTCACCAAAACATCGCATTGTGCCCACCCCATTCACACTAATGCGAGTTAGGGTGTGTACCCTACTTGTGTGTCCTACTAAACGAAACAATTGGTGGAAGCTCCACATATATAGCACTTGCAGTTTTGTCCCTCCAATTTTGGAAGTAGTTTGGTTTATTGTGATGCTCTCACATAGTATAACCCAAATGTAGTAAATGAATTGTATGTTAACAATAATTAACAATATTATTTATGTCATAGTTAGTAAAAACTAATTTCCCAATTTTGTTAAAACTGATTTTAATAAATTTTCCAATACCTAATCTTGGGAAGTGTTCAATTTTGATCTATAGGCTTCATGCTATTTTTATTATTGATCAATTGTATCATGTATGACTATAACATCTGTGATAACTTTTTTTCAAACGACTAACTTACATACCGTCTAACACTTACTCCTAAATGTACACTAGTGTTACCATGGGACTAAACTCTCATCCACTAAGGAATAAACACCTTTTTATTCATAACATAACACCACTAACTTAGAACCCTTTGAGATTAACATAGATTTTAGGGTTGCAAGTGAATATGAGCAACATGAAAGAAAATTAGAAAAAATATGTGAAAATATGATATTTTCCTGTAAACACACATTATTTATTCTTCACTTACTTTACTCTTATGAATAATCATATTTATACTCTATAGTGTTTTAGCTTACAACTACTTAATTAATATCATATCACTTTGTCATCAAAATGCCACACTCATAGATAAGAAAATAATTATCACTTTGTCATCAAAATTTCACTCTCATAAATAAGGAAATAAATAACATTAAAAATCCAACAGCAATAATGATAATCATGTGTGTGATGGTCCATTGACATGAAGACAAGAGAAGTAGTCTTTATTTTCAATTGTCTAATGCCACTCATGTTTCTGTTGAGCATATATGTATTGAAAATGCATTACTTCCCACTTGTTGAAACAATCCACTCAATATCTTGTAATAAAGTTAAAAAATTTACAAAGTTTAGCTTTTGTTTATTTCCCTTTTTTGATTTTCCATTTCTTTAACAATATATATATATATATATATATATATATATATATATATATATATATATATATATATATATATATATATATAGATATATATATCTATCTCTATATATCTAGATCTATATATATATATAGATCTATAGATCTATCTATATATCTCTCTCTCTCTAGATCTATATCTCTCTCTCTCTCTCTCTCTCTCTCTCTCTATCTCTCTCTCTTCTCTCTATCTATCTCTCTATCTCTCTCTCTCTATATCTCTCTATATCTATGACATTCAATTGAGAACCATAAATCTGTAAAGAACCACTTTAACTCTTATATTATTTATTATATAAATATATCAAAAATATTTGTAATTTTACTACTTTGAAGATAGATTTTTAAAAATCACGATATCTATAATCTTTTGATAATGTGCATCAATGCACACAGATTGTATTGCATATATGAACATTTTAAAGTTTTTCTAAAAAATTAAGGAGAGAGGTGTTAAAATGAAAGAAACGATTATAAAATAGAATCAAACCATTATCTTTTAGTATAACCAATTTTATCGAGGTGTTATGTCCATTGCTTATGTGGTTTTTAGTAGTTCTTTACATATTTATGGTTCTCAATAGAATGTTTCCCTATATATATATATATATATATATATATATATATATATATATATATATATATATATATATATATATATATATATATATATGTATAAAGAAAGAAAAAAATACATTATTTCATAGAAAAATAAGCTAACAAGTAAATACATAATTTAGAAAAGGTGATTTTCAAAATTTATAATTTATCAAGAATTTTTCTAGTTTGAATAATTAACCCAAGAAATTATTACCATTCATAGATAACAAGTAATGATTATACTTTATGATTCCTTATGAAATGTGCAACTTTTTCATATTAGTGTAAACCAGTTTTTTCTTCACGCTTCGCGGCTGGCAGGTAATCGTTTTTTTCAACAATGTAATAGGACATGGTCGTTATCAGTTCGGCTTGTTAACACTAATAAAAGTGAGCACTAATGTTGGTTCCAATAATACCAAATACATACGTACTTACATAAATACATACATACATATGTATATAATGTGACATAAGAACAAACATTGATGTTTTCCTTTTATGGTCCATCTCTCGAACTTTACTGTGCATATTGTATATTCTTTTAAGCATAGAGATATTTGACTTGTATGCTAAGTAATGATACTTGACAACATTGCTACAAAGATTAGGGTTAAGTAGTTACACCACCAGATAACAAGAATTAGTAAATTGTTTTAAGAATTTAACAAGGCTATCATGAAAGGACGAATCGGTAAAATATTTTTTTGTGATATAGTTAATCATGGTGTATCAGATTCGTAATTCGCTTGCCCCTGTCGTCGTAGTTTCATCACCTGATAATCGCCTTGCGCCGCTGTTCAGGTTGTATTCATGTGTCATCATTTTGATTCGTTGTACAATTGTAATATTGTATTGGTTACGTTAACGAATATGACATTGTCATCGTATAAAGATCTGGGTGTTTTGATGATTGAGTTTGGTAGACGACTCAGATTTGGCACGGAAGTTAAGGTTGGTGTTTTGTTTCGTGAGGCCATATCTAGCGACCAGATTGTTACTACATGATGTCTTGTTTTGTTGCATCTACAATCTCACAGAAACGTATAACTCTTATACAGTCTATGGTTGTTGTTCATTGAATATTTGATCTACAACTAGATTCTTGGTGGGTGATTGTCACACCCTCAAAATTCACGTGCGAGGTTTTACCGCGAGACGAGTGAAACAAACCAGGATCTCAGTCATTAGTTACTTAGAACGACATTATATGCAACATTTAAAACAGTTCAAAGTTTGAAACATTAAAACATTTGCGGAAGAATTTTGTAAATAAACCAAACACAAAGTACTAAATGTAAACTGCGCAAAACACGCGCCCAAACCAAAGTATGTAAGTATGCAATAGGACAAGAGCAAGTAAATGTTTGTTCAAAATATGCAAGACCCGTGCGTGCTCCTACGGCGGCTACTAATAACGATCTGAGAAAAGCATACTAAAAGTGTCAACATGACCATTGGTGAGTTCAAGAGTTTGTAATCATTATAAATAGTAGTGTTAGTAAAATATAAACAAGTGCATTGAAATAGATAGCTAGTCTAATTTCATTAGTAATGAACAATAGTGATTTCACGATCGAAGCTGACTATGTTTGTCTGTTTGCCTCCCGCCACGACATACCAAGTCGTGATGATGTTAGTCGTTTAGGACAATATTGCACTCGCTTGACCTCCATTCGTACGGGTGGGGCTTGTCAGACCCAGTAGTGCTACCCAAGATTTCCTGCTAGATTCCTTAATTAACGATCCGAAGGTGTGAGGGCTTTCTATGGTATACACACTATGTCTTACTAAACACATGTTATAATAGTAAAGCGTTTTAAAACAAAGTATGCTTTCTCCCCCAAAAAGAAGTAAGTAAAAGCGGGGCATTGAACTCACCTAATGCGCAAACGAACGATAGTAAAAGCTAATGATGAATGGAAAAGACAACCCGTCAAAGGTAACCTAGAACACACAATTACATAAGTACGTGTACATAGAAAGTTTAACAACCCTACGTGCTCAATAAACACGTTGACCCAAGGTTTGGAAAACAAGACTCATTTGACCTAGTTGACCCGTTTGACCCGTTGGTGACATGTTAATTGAAATATTATTTGATCAAGTTTAACAACTCATTACACATTATCATCACATAAGTTGTTCACATAAGCCACATTGCAAATCTTAATTCTCATCATTATCTTCATGCTAATTTAGGTTATCATACAACGCATACAAACCAATTCATCATACCAAACATGTTCATAATTAAATTCCTATACAGTTTAGATATTGGGTTTAGTCACTCACAACGTGCCATGTGAAGCCACTCACGACTACACATCCTAAACCCTGTCAATCCTACAAAGTAGGGGCCTCAGATTTGCACGCGTGTATGATACCCATCATCACATACCCAAATGTAATTCATACAAGCCAGTAACCAACTTTATAATGTTCAATTACTATATTGCATCACAACCTCATAACTTGTACATAATGCCATACTTGCACATTTTCCAAGAACACCTAGATTTTTCTATATATTCATCAGTTAACCAAATGACCCAATTATCATAATCTAACATATTCAACATCATCCATGATCACTCTAGCATGCTCCTAACATCCTAATCATGATCAAATCACAAAATCACATGTTATATATAAATAAAGTTTCCCTTTCAGGAAAGTAATATCCAAAATCTATATTTTCATCAAATTCAATCCCAAATTCATCAATAACATCCCTAATTTAGTTCATTAAAAACATAACAACCCATCTAACATAAATCAAAACATGAATTCCCATGAAGAAAAGTTTCTACTTCAGACAATGTATGAACTATATGATCAAACCATGGATTTCTTGCATAATCATCATAACCCAACATTCATACAACATAACTAACTGCCACACCCTCAAAATCCACGTACGGAATTTTACCGCAAGGCGTGTGAACAAACCAGGATCACAGTCACTAGTTACTAAGAACGACACAAGGTACCTATATACATATATTTACATATAATGGAGATTAATAAAAATAATAAACGTCGTTCCAAAGGTAAACCTTCACAAGGTACCTATATACATATATTTACAAGATTTAACGTCTAAATATAGGTTTAACGAATTAATTGAGGTCTAGGGTTCAATTTGGTATTGGGGGTATTCTTGTAAGTGCATCAACTAATAAAATCAAATAATATACTATTTATGTATTTTAAAGAAAATGACATTGAATCATTTATAATAATTAATAAAGTTTAAGTATAAAATTTGAATAATTATTTGAAATAATCATGATTTAAACGATATAAATTTAAAGGAAATGTTTGGACCAATAATAATTTATTAATTATTATTTACAATCCATTTTAAAAAAAATTATCCAAGAGTAACCTTTGTTAAAATGTTTTATTAAAAAGATATATAATTATTTAAATTTAAAAAAATTACAGAGAATATTTTGGTGTCCTTAAAAATATTTAAAATTTATAAAAATCATTTTTATATTTATAAGAAAAATTACTATAAATTAATTAAGGCTGAAAAACCTTTAAAAAAATACATGAGGGTGCTCGGGTTCGAACCCGGGACCTCATGTTGAGGATGCAAATGACTTAACCAGTGAACCAGGGCCGTGGCCTTGGTATCACTTGGTTTTAAATACTTAAAACATAACAGAAAGAAAAACCCCCAAATCCTAAGAACCCTAGAATGTTTGTGAATCAAATTGAACATTCGTTTGATGTACTTAACCAAATTAACCATGGGGCTTTTGTTCCCCATGCTTAATCGAGCAGGTACATGCATTTAATTACCTGAATACGTTTGAATTGAAGATGAACACAACGAAGAACAGGTCGTGACCGAAAGATGTGCAAACGAGGTGTAAATGTTGATGATAATTCAATTAACTTTGTGGGTAGCTTCGTTTGATAAGTTGAACTAGAAACCCCTTATCTGTAACACCCGGTTATTTATTATTTTGAAGCCGATGAAGGAAGAAAAAGAAATAAAGTCCAAAGTCGAGGGACCAAACTCGCCAACGAAAGAAAGTCGGGTGAGTGGGAGTATATAAGGGAGAAGGCAGTCCTTACCCTCTCCCCCACACTCATAAATCAGCCAAAGAAAGAAGAGAAGAGAGAAAGAAGAGAAAAAGGGAAAAAGTGTCGGTTCGGGTTGGTTCGAGTGGCCAAAATCATTGAGGAGCGAGTCATATCGAAGCCCTTGTCATTGTGCTTGTTTGTGTGAGTTCTAGGACCCCACTTTTACTTGTTTTTCAACTGATTTTGCGGCTGGAAAGCATCAAAAACCCGTTTTTGTATGTGTGTGTTTATGACCCATTTGGTGTGTTGCGTGTGATGCGTTTAGAGTTCGTTTTCGGGCTTGTGTGTGCTTGTATGGTGTTGTGGTATGCCTTCCTAAGGTCTAAGATGGTTGATTTAGGCTTAGAATGGGTTTGGATGAGCTTGGAGGCCGAAAATGGCAGATTGGGTTCGGGATGAACTCCTTTCTGCATCAGCTAGGGCTAGGCGACCGAATGGAGGCCATACGGGCGATTGAGAGGCGATTGAGGTTCCTTCGCAGGATTGAGGTTCATTCGCACGATTGAGGGTTCATTCGCACGATTAAGTTTCCATTCGTACGATTGGGAGTCCAGTCGCATGGGGAGTCATACGACTGAGGGTCCAGTCGCATAGGTGCTTAGTCGCATGAGTCCATTCGTATGAGGCCAGTCGCATAGGTGCTCATTCGCATTAGTTCCATCCGCATGAGGTCCATACGCACGACTGGGTGCTCATTGGCATAGATGTTCATCCGCATGAGTCCAATCGCATGATGTTCAGTCGCTTGGAGGCCATGCGACTGAAGGGTGTCCATACGCCCGAATAGGGCTGTTGCACCCGAGGAGAAGTGTAGTTTAACTTCTGACTTTCGGGGGAAAAGTGCAGATGTAAGTTTTGACGTAAAAGTTCCTGTAAGTTCATGTAGGGTGACGATTGAGGCCTTAGAGTGCATGTAGGGCATGATGATGATGATGTTGCATGTTTATGCATGATGCATGTTATGTATGTATGATGTTGCCCTGTATGACGTGATGACTGTGCATGTTAATGTTCCTTATTATGATGTATGTTTATCTTTCCTGTGGCTTTACGTGTTATGATAATGAATGAAATGAAGTATTATGTAACGTAAAGTGGAAGATAATGAAAAGTGGAACATGATGAATGCATGCATTATTGAACGAGAAAAGTAATGAAAGTCTTGCAAGTATTGGTTACTGGGTCCTTCTTTGTGATCGGCCATTTATATAGAACCTCTACTGCTCACCTCTAGTACTGCGGCATACGCTCACCTGTTCATTTATTGACTTCGGCCCAGTAGCTAAATAGTTCGGGTTGTAGCATATGGTATTGGTATGGAAGATATCCGATGCGCAAGTAAAGATATAATGAATGAATGAATGGATGAATGAAAAAGATAATAAAGATATTATCTATGTGTACGTATGATGTATGATCGCATGAAAGAAAAGAATGGTTTTAATGAAAGTAAAGTATGTTTTATTATACAACTAGAACTCACTCAGCAACGCTGACTTAGATTTGCTTCCAGTTAGCAGGTAATGATTGCTGAGGATGGCACGAGGTGGTTACTCAGCTCTTTTGGGATGGCATCCATTCATTTAATGCTTTTTTTATGTAATGCAACAATGTATTTTGTAACCGACTGACGCTGTATTATTTGGCAAAAGTTTTTATAATGAAATGAGATGTCCTTTTGAATGTTTCCGCTGCAATATTTTCTTAAGGCAAATGTAATTATATGTTTTATGTGCGATGAGGATCCAACTGTAAGCGTCCCGGGAATGAGGCCTTACATTATCAATTTGAGTTCAGAATGCCAGATTGATGGTGAACACCTCAACTGTAGGTTGCGACGAAGATGATGCTTGATTTTGGTGATTTTGTGTGATTCAGGAGAAATTGGAAATGGTATATGATTAGAGATAGTTAGATGATTGAGTACGTTCGATAATTGGATTATTATGAGAGTTTAATTGTCAAACGGTTGTGAACTTGATGATCGACGGTTACTAAGCTAAATCGACATAACTACGAATTCATTTGGAACGGTTTAGGATCAAAAACGAAGGGTTATGATGGGTTTTAGGGCCGCCGGACTTCGGCCGGAAGGTGGCCGGAGTCCTGGCCGGAAAGTCGGGGAAAGAGAAAGTGGGTGGGGGGTTGGGTTTGTAAATTAAAATTTACACATTAGCCCCTCGAACTTTGAATTGTTATTATTTTATGTAAAAAACTTTCTTTAAAGTTTATAAAATGACAAAATGCCCCCTAAACTTAATGAACTTTAAGTTTTAAATACTTTACTAACTTGTTTAACTTTTATAACTTATTATTAGTATATTTATTATTACTATTATTATTATTATTATTATTATTATTATTATTATTATTATTATTATTATTATTATTATTATTATTATTATTATTATTATTATTATTATATTATTATTATTTATTATTATTATTATTATTATTATTATTATTATTATTATTATTGGTATTATTGTTACTATTGTCATTATTATTATAATTATTATTTTTTGTTCAATTTAATAGATTTATATTAAAGAATTAATACCAAACAAAGAAAACAAACATAAGTAATCCTCATAATTCCCTAAATGGGATAAATGGTCCTTACAAGAATATAACGACGTTAACTTTTAATTTAACAAAAATACGAGATGTTACTCAAGACCTAACAGAACTAACGGAGTTTGTTAACGGAAAATTACCTGGTGTCACATTATCCCCATGTTGAAAGAATTTTCGTCTGGAAAATTGCGTTACATGGTTGTGCTACATCACTGGTTTACTGCATTGGCATAACGAAATCGAGTGAGTTGTCACATCATCCCCATGTTGAAAGAAATTTCGTCTCGAAATTTAATCAATACCTTCTCCGGCTGTCGTCACCGTTTTGAACAAATGAGGATACTTAAGCTTCATCTGGTCCTCGCGTTCCCATGTGAATTCTGCTCCACGTCTTGAGTTCCAACGAACTTTGACTATAAGTATCTTACTTTGTTTAAGAGTCTTGACCTCACGATCCATTACGTCAACCGGTTCTTCAACAAAACGTAGTTGATCATCTACTTGTACTTCCTCGATTGGTACAACCAGTGTCTCGTCAGATAAGCACTTCTTCAGATTTGAGACGTGAAATACATTATGAACGCCACTTAATGAAACAGACAGGTCCAATCGATACGCCACCGGACCTATTCTTTCCAGAATCTCAAATGGTCCAACGTATCTTGGATTAAGCTTGCCCCTTTTGCCAAACCGAATCACACCTTTCCACGGTGAAACTTTCAGCAAAACCTTGTCACCAACTTGAAATTCCAAGGGTTTCCGTCGCTTGTCCGCATAGCTCTTTTGTCAATCTCGCGCTGCAGCCATACGGTTTCGTATCCGTACTATCTTCTCGGTAGTCTCATGTACCAACTCAGGACTAGTCAACTGACTATCACCAACTTCTGCCCAACAAACTGGTGATCTACACTTTCGCCCATACAACGCCTCAAATGGTGCTGCCTTGATGCTAGTATGATAACTATTGTTGTACGAAAACTCGACCAATGGTAGATGAACTTCCCAATTATTTCCAAAACCCTACACATATCCTACATCGGCCGTGGACATGAGAGATTCCTGGTTCATAAGGAATGTCTGGTCTCTAATATCAACAACGTGTTTTGGGGTATTGGTTGTGGATGAAAGGAGAACTCCATAATTAAGTGTGCTCAAGTGGGAGCAATCTAGGAATGGGTGACCTCCCTGGGAAGTTTTCACCCGGGCAACCAAAAGAAAATCCGTGAGCTCCTCATGGGCAAAGCAGACAATATTGGTGGTAAGAGAGACGGGATGTTACAGAATGGTATCAAAGCCACTCATGTGCCGTTCGGGATGTGGGACAAACCTCACCGGGTATGGTGACTTCTCGGGCTCATCGAGGATGATGAGTCCAAATGGGTGTGATTGATGAGTCCAGTGGGACAAACCGATTGACGCTGTATTATTTGGCAAAAGTTTTTATATTGAAATGAGTAGTCCTTTTGAATGTTTCCGCTGCAATATTTTCTTAAGGCAAATGTAATTATATGTTTTATGTGCGATGAGGATCCAACTATAAGCGTCCCGGGAATGGGGCCTTACAAGCTGGTATCTGAGCCAAAGTTTAAGTGAAATGGTTAAATTTTCAAAATAAACCTTAACTTAAACTGAAAATGGGACGGAAAGGGAATGGGATGCCAATCTGAGTAGCTGTGTGCCATTAGGTATTTTCGTAAAGTTAATCGGTTTTATGTGCGCATGGTATGTGGTTATGTGTTGTATGTAGATTTAAATACTGATGTACTCAGGACAGATGCTTGAGGTATGAAGAGTATAGTAAGTGGCTAATCATAACTGGCCACTGTAATTAGGGACTTACTATACTTGACATAAACTGAGCTGTTTCCTTGAATGACCGTGTTAGTGTTTGAATCTTTCAGTGTGATTTAGAGAATGGCTGGAGGTAGATCTTCTATAGCTTCTAGGGGTGGAGGCCGTGGCGGACCTGATGTTGAGCCGCGATCCAAAAGAGGAAAGCCAAGAGTTGACAAGGTGGTTCCTGAAGAACCTAAGACCCCTCATCCAGAGGATGGGGATGAGAGTGCCAACTTGAGGGCCTCGGTAAAGGAGGCTGTTGTTGAAGAAGTACACCAGGTCATGCAGACAATCTTACCGTCTGTGGTGACCGAAGTCATCAAGGCGGTGAATGAAGGAGAAAGAAAGGAGAGAAACAGGTCTTCGGGGGGACGAGAGCAACCGGAGCCTGAAACGATTTTCTCTGATAACGAAAATGAGGAAGAGGAAGATGAGCCTGTGCAAGAGGTGGCACGAGGCTGTAACTACGGGGCGTTTATGAGATGCAAGCCCCCTACTTTCGATGGAAACGACACTGTTGCAGCTGCTCACCGTTGGGTGAGGGAAATGGAGGCTGTTCTCGACATCAGCGAGTGCCGGATAAGAAGGTAAAGTTTGCCACTCATTCATTTGTGGACTTGGCTCTATGCTGGTGGGACAACATTGTCCAAGCTGAGGGTAACCGGGCAATCGGAAGAATGAGATGGCCCGAACTGAAGAAGATGGTGATTGAGGAGTTCTGTCCTCACAAGGAGATGGATAAGATAGAGAGGGAGTTTCTGCAGCTGGAGGCGGGAACCATGACACACTAGCAGTACACCACCAAATCAATGAAATGGCACGGTTGGTGCCGGATCAGGTGACGCCTCTGTCTCGGAAGATCAAGAGGTACATTTAGGGCTTACCGGTGGATGTTCGTAGGCATATGATCACTGCCTGGCCAAACACGTTTAGGTCGGCAGTCGATTTGGCCGGGAGGCTATATGATGAGCGGGAGGTGGTGGTGACAGAAGCGAATAAGAAGGGTGGTGGTGATCGGAACTGGAACAGGAAAAGGTTTGGTCGGGGTGATGCCTTGACGGGTAACAAAAAGGCACGGGTGGATGACCACCGCGTGGCCACACTGGGAGCGGGATCGAGGAGGTGTGGCAAGTGTGGAAAGGAGCATGCGGGAGAGTGTAGGCTGGGTTTGAATGTCTGCTTCAAATGTGGGAAGACGGGGCACATCGCAAAGGATTGCCTTGCGGGCAAATGTTTTAACTGTGGGGAAAGTGGTCATATGAGCAAGGGTTGTAAGAAGCCGAGGGCTGAGGGTTCCGGGGCGAAGAGGACGGGAGGTGAAGGACCGAGGGCGAGCCAGGGCATTCACCATGACATAGGAGGAAGCTAGGACGAACCCTGATGTTGTGTCCGGTACGTTTCTAGTGAACCAAACTTTAGCTTCTGTGTTATTTGATTCTGGTGCTAGTAAAAGTTTTATTTCTGCTACATCTGTGCTAAGCTGCCTGTTAATAGTAGACGTGTTGAAGCGCCCTTTGATGTAGAAACTGCCATAGGTAAGTCTACCAGAATTTCTGAAATGATAGAGGGTTGTGACGTGGAGCTAGAAGGTCATAAGTTTCCTGTTAGACCGTTCATGATGGCCTTAGGTGGGTTCGATTGGTTCTTGGGATGGATTGGCTAGCGGACTACGAGCGAACATTGTGTGTCGCAAGAAGATGATTCGGTTGATAGCGCCTGACGGGAGTTCGGGGTGACGGTTTTATGGTGATAAGAAGAAGGACGGTAGTATGAGGATGTGCATTGACTAAAGCGAACTGAACAAATTGACGGTGAAGAACCGATACCCCTTACCGAGAATAGATGATCTGTTCGATCAGCTCCAAGGTGCCAGTTGGTTTTCAAGGATAGATCTTCGATCGGGTTACCATCAGCTGAAGGTGAAAGAGCAGGATGTTCCTAAAACAGCTTTCCGTACGCGCTATGGCCACTACGAGTTTCTTGCCATGTCTTTTGGTTTGACCAACGCGCCAGCTGCTTTTATGGATTTGATGAACCATGTGTGTCGATCGATGCTAGATAAATCAGTAATTGTGTTTAATGATGATATCCTGATTTATTCGAGGAGCGAGATTGAGCATGCCGGTCACATTTGGGAGGTTCTGGAGACGCTGAGGAGGGAGAAGTTGTATGCTAAATTCTCCAAGTGCGCGTTTTGGTTGCGCGAAGTTCATTTCTTGGGTCACGTGGTGAATCCCGTCGGGATTATGGTGGACCTGACGAAAGTGGAGGCGGTTATGCAATGGAAGTCACCAAAGACGTCATCCGAGATTCGTAGTTTCTTGGGTTTGGCGGGATACTATAGAAGATTTATCCAAGACTTCTCTAAGATTGCTTCTCCACTGACTAAGTTGACCCGAAAAGATGTAAAGTTTATATGGGGTCAAACTCAAGAGAAGGCATTCGGGGAATTGAAGACGAGATTGACTCAAGCTCCTGTTCTGTCATTACCCGATGGAAGTGAAGACCTGGTGATCTATTCTTATGCTTCGTACTCATAGTTGGGATGTGTGTTAATGCAGAGAGGGAGGTTATAGCATATGCATCCCGACAGTTGAAGGTTCATGAGATCAATTATCCTACTCATGACCTGGAGCTAGCAGCCGTGGTCTTTGCACTAAAGATTTGGAGGCACTATCTTTACGGGATGAAGTGCACCATTTTCAATGACCACAAAAGCCTGAAGTACTTCTTCGAGCAGAAGGATATGAACATGAGGTAGAGACGGTGGTTGGAGCTCATAAAAGACTATGATTGCGAGATCCACTACCATCCGGGCAAAGCCAACGTGGTGGCGGATGCCCTTAGCCGAAAGGAGAGACCCGAGCCGATTCGGGTGAAAGCTTATCAATTGATCATGACCTCTGATGTAATGAAGCAAGTCAAGGAGTTTCAAGATGAAGCACTGAAAGAAGATCATCTTAACTCTGAAAGAATGAGAGGTCTGGTTGGGGAGTTGGGTGAAAACACACTCGGTGTTAGAACCCGATTCGGTCGTGTGTGGATTCCTTGTTTTGGGGATCTACGGGTGAAGATAATGGATGAAGCTCACAAGACTCGATACTCCATTCATCCAGGTGCCACGAAAATGTATCAAGACATGAAGAAGGATTACTGGTGGCCGGGTATGAAGCGCGACGTGGTGGAGTATGTGAGTAAGTGCCTTACTTGCTTACAGGTGAAGGCCGAGCATCAAAAGCCGTATGGGAAGATCCAACCTTTGGATATACCGGAACGGAAGTGGGAGCACATCACCATGAATTTCATTACGAAGTTGCCGCGTACCCCGAAAGGGTACGATGCCATTTGGGTGATAGTCGACCTTTTGATGAAGAGTGCTCACTTCCTACCGATCCGCGAGACATATTCATCTGAGAGGTTGGCTGATCTGTTCATCAAGGAAATTGTAACTCGTCATGGTGTGCCGGTGTCTATTGTGTCGGATCGCGACACTCGGTTTACATCTAAATTTTGGAAGAAATTCCACGACGCTATGGGGACGAGGTTACATATTAGCACGGCTTATCATCCCCAGACTGATGGTCAGTCAGAAAGGACCATTCAGACACTGGAAGACATGCTTCAGATATGTGTGATTGATTTTGGGAGAAGTTGGGATGACCACCTACCGTTAGCCGAATTCTCATACAACAGCAGCTGTCATACCATCATTCCATATGAGATGCTATACGGTAGGAGATGCAGAACACCCGTTGTTGGGGTGATATTGGTCAGAAGGAATTGGAGAGCGTCGAGGTAATCGAGGCTACGACTGAGAAGCTTGAGAAGATTAAAGCCTTCATGAAGGCAGCCAAAGACAACAGAAGTCATATGCTGATAAATGATGCAGGCCGATTGAGTTCCAGGTGGGTGACCGGGTTATGTTGAAGGTCTCACCTTGGAAGGGGATTATCCGATTCAGGAAGCGGGGCAAGTTGAGCCCAAGGTATATAGGCCCTTTTCGAATCATCGCTCGAGTAGGAGAGGTGGCCTATAGATTGGAGTTACCGGACGAGTTAAGTGGAATTCACCCGACATTCCATGTATCTCATCTGAGAAAGTGCTTTGCTGATGAAGACATGATTGTTCCACTGGAGGATATCGAAGTAGACGAACGGCTCAATTATGTGGAGCAACCAGTGGCAATCATCGATCGAAAGGAAAAAGGCTGAGAAATAAAGTGGTTCCTCTTGTGCGCATACAGTGGAAGCACAGGAAGGAATCCGAGTCAATGTGGGAGACTGAGGAAGAAATGAGACAGCATTATCCACGTTTGTCCGAGGAATAACAGGTTTCGGGGACAAAACCTATTTAAGGGGGGTGGACTTGTAACACCCGGTTATTTATTATTTTGAAGCCGACGAAGGAAGAAAAAGAAATAAAGTCCAAAGTCGATGGACCAAATTCGCCAACGAAAGAAAGTCGGGTGAGTGGGAGTATATAAGGGAGAGGGCAGCCCTTACCCTCTCCCCCACACTCACAAATCAGCCAAAGAAAGAAGATAAGAGAGAAAGAAGAGAAAAAGGGAAAAAGTGTAAGTTCGGGTTGGTTCGAGTGAGGAGCGAGTCAGCTAGGGCTAGGCGACCGAATGGAGGCCGAAAATGGCAGATTGGGTTCGGGATGAACTCCTTTCCGCATCAGCTAGGGCTAGGCGACCGAATGGAGGCCATACGACCGATTGAGAGGCGATTGAGGTTCATTCGCACGATTGAGGGTTCATTCGCACGATTAAGTTTCCATTCGTACGATTGAGAGTCCAGTCGCATAGGGAGTCATACAACTGAGGGTCCAGTCGCATAGGTGCTTAGTCGTATGAGTCCATTCGCATGAGGTCAGTCGCATAGGTGCTCATTCGCATTAGTTCCATCCGCATGAGGTCCATACGCACGAATGGGTGTTCATTGGCATAGATGTTCATCCGCATGAGTCCAATCGCATGATGTTCAGTCGCCTGGAGGCCATGCGACTGAAGGGTGTCCATACGCCCGAATAGGGCTGTTGCACCCGAGGAGAAGTGTAGTTTAACTTCTGACTTTCGGGAGAAAAGTGCAGATGTAAGTTTTGACGTAAAAGTTCCTGTAAGTTCATGTAGGGTGACGATTGAGGCCTTAGAGTGCATGTAGGGCATGATGATGATGATGTTGCATGTTTATGCATGATGCATGTTATGTATGTATGATGTTGCCCTGTATGACGTGATGACTGTGCATGTTAATGTTCCTTATTATGATGTATGTTTATCTTTCCTGTGGCTTTACGTGTTATGATAATGAATGAAATGAAGTATTATGTAACGTAAAGTGGAAGATAATGAAAAGTGGAACATGATGAATGCATGCATTATTGAACGAGGAAAGTAATGAAAGTCTTTCAAGTATTGGATATCGGGGTCATTCTTTGTGATCGACCATTTATATAGAACCTCTACCGCTTACCTCTAGTACTGCAGCATACGCTCAGCTGTTCATTTATTGACTTCGGCGCAGTAGCTAAATAGTTCGGGGTGTAGCATATGGTATTGGTACGGAAGATATCCGATGAGCAAGTAAAGATATATTGAATGAATGAATGGATAATGAAAAAGATAATAAAGATATATCTATGTGTACGTATGATGTATGATTGCATGAAAGAAAAGAATGGTTTTAATGAAAGTAAAGTATGTTTTATTATAAAACTAGAACTCACTCAGTAACACTGTCTTAGATGTGTTTCCAGTTGGCAGGTAATGATTGCTGAGGATGGCACGAGGTGGTTACTCAACTCTTTTGGGATGGCATCCATTCATTTAATGCTTTTGTGATGTAATGCAACAATGTATTTTGTAACCGATTGACGCTGTATTATTTGGCAAAAGTTTTTATAATGAAATGAGATGTCCTTTTGAATGTTTCCGCTGCAATATTTTCTTAAGGCAAATGTAATTATATGTTTTATGTGCGATGAGGATCCAACTGTAAGCGTCCCGGGAACGGGACCTTACATTATCAATTCGAGTTCAGAATGCCGGATTGATGGTGAACACCTCAACTGTAGGTTTCGACGAAGATGATGCTTGATTTTGGTGATTTTGTGTGATTCAGGAGAAATTGGAAATGGTATATGATTAGAGATAGTTAGATGATTGAGTACGTTCGATTAATTGGATTATTATGAGAGTTTAATTGTCAAACGGTTGTGAACTTGATGATCGACGGTTACTAAGCTAAATCGACAAACCTACGAATTCATTTGGAACGGTTTAGGATAAAAAACGAAGGGTTATGATGGGTTTTTAGGGCCGCCGGACTTCGGCTGGAAGGTGGCCGGAGTCCTGGCCGGAAAGTCGGGAAAGAGAAAGTGGGTGGGGGGTTGGGTTTGTAAATTAAAATTTACACATTAGCCCCTCGAACTTTGAATTGTTATTATTTTATGTAAGAAACTTTCTTTTAAAGTTTATAAAATGACAAAATGCCCCCTAAACTTAATGAACTTTAAGTTTTAAATACTTTACTAACTTGTTTAACTTTTATAACTTATTATTAGTATATTATTATTATTATTATTATTATTATTATTATTATTATTATTATTATTATTATATTTTATTATTATTGGTATTATTGTTACTATTGTCATTATTATTATAATAATTATTATTTTTGTTCAATTTAATAGCTTTATATTAAAGAATTAATACCAAACAAAGAAAACAAACATAAGTAATCCTCATAATTCCCTAAATGGGATAAATGGTCCTTACAAGAATATAACGACGTTGACTTTTAATTTAACAAAAATACGAGATGTTACTCAAGACCTAACAGAACTAACGGAGTCTGGTAACGGAAAATTACCTGGTGTCACATTATCCCCATGTTGAAAGAATTTTCGTCTGGAAAATTGCATTACATGGTTGTGCTACATCACTGGTTTACTGCATTGGCATAACGAAATCGAGTGAGTTGTCACATCATCCCCATGTTGAAAGAAATTTCGTCCCGAAATTTAATCAATACCTTCTCCGGCTGTCGTCGCCGCTTTGAACAAATGAGGATACTTAAGCTTCATCTGGTCCTCGCGTTCCCATGTGAATTCTGCTCCACGTCTTGAGTTCCAACAAACTTTGACTATAAGTATCTTACTTTGTTTAAGAGTCTTGACCTCACGATCCATTACGTCAACCGGTTCTTCAACAAAACGTAGTTGATCATCTACTTGTACTTCCTCGAGTGGTACAACCAGTGTCTCGTCAGATAAACACTTCTTCAGATTTGAGACGTGAAATACATTATGAACGCCACTTAGTGAAACAGACAGGTCCAATCGATACGCCACCGGACCTATTCTTTCCAGAATCTCAAATGGTCCAACGTATCTTGGATTAAGCTTGCCCCTTTTGCCAAACCGAATCACACCTTTCCACGGTGAAACTTTCAGCAAAACCTTGTCACCAACTTGAAATTCCAAGGGTTTCTATCGCTTGTCCGCATAGCTCTTTTCTCAATCTCGCGCTGCAGCCATACGGTTTCGTATCCGTACTATCTTCTCGGTAGTCTCATGTACCAACTCAGGACCAGTCAACTGACTATCACCAACTTCTGCCCAACAAACTGGTGATCTACACTTTCGCCCATATAACGCCTCAAATGGTGCTGCCTTTGATGCTAGTATGATAATTATTGTTGTACGAAAACTCGACCAATGGTAGATGAACTTCCCAATTATTTCCGAAACCCTACACATATCCCACATCGGCCGTGGACATGAGAGATTCCTGGTTCATAAGGAATGTCTGGTCTCTAATATCAACAACGTGTTTTGGGGTATTGGTTGTGGATGAAAGGAGAACTCCATAATTAAGTGTGCTTAGGTGGGAGCAATCTAGGAATGGGTGACCTCCCTGTGAAGTTTTCACCCGGGCAACCAAAAGAAAATCCGTGAGCTCCTCATGGGCAAAGCAGACAATATTGGTGGTAAGAGAGGCCGGATGTTACAGAATGGTATCAAAGCCACTCTGTGCCGTTCGGGATGTGGGACAAACTTCACCGGGTAGGGTGACTTCTCGGGCTCATCGAGGATGAGGAGTCCAAATGGGGCTACACATATCCCACATCGGCCGTGGACATGAGAGATTCCTGGTTCATAAGGAATGTCTGGTCTCTAATATCAACAACGTGTTTTGGGGTATTGGTTGTGGATGAAAGGAGAACTCCATAATTAAGTGTGCTTAGGTGGGAGCAATCTAGGTGGGTGACCTCCCTGTGAATTTTCACCCGTATCAAAGCCACTCCTGTGCCGTTCGGGATGTGGGACAAACTCACCGGGTATGGTGACTTCTCGGGCTCATCGAGGATGATGAGTCCAAATGGGGTGTGATTGTGACACCCTACACATATCACACACTGGTCGTGGACAGAAGAGATTCCTGGTTCATAAGAAATATCCGGTCTCTAATATCAACAATGCGTTTTGGGCATATTGGCTTTGGATGAGAGGAGAACTCCACAGTTAAGCCTACTCAGGTGGGAGCAATCTAGGGATGGGTGACCTCCCTGGGAAGTTTTCACTCGGGCAGCTAAAAGCAAATCCGTGAGCTCCTCGTGGACAAAGCGGACGATATTGGTGGTAAGAGAGTTCGGATGTTACACTAACAACATATCATCATCAAACAACCATCAATTTCAACTTTTCTTCACCAATTTCGAACTAGGGTTCATCAAGTATCAATAACCATAAAAACTTGATAAATACTTACATTTAGGTGTGTTTAAATGATGATTAGAACTTGTAAACTTGTAACACTTGAATACCAATCAAAATCAATTTGTTTTTGAAGTTAGAAGCTTGAAATGGCAAGAATTGGGTGTGTGTTGGGGGGGGGGGGGGGGGGGGGGGGGGGGGGGGTTCACAGCCGCAAAGGGGTGGGGGGCTAGGGTTGGGATTTTTTCTTAACTTAACTTAATTAAGAATTACCATTTAAGTTCTCCTTAATTAATTTTTATAAAAATTAGTCTTTTTAGCATTTTTTTTAACAATCTTTAACTACAAAACACAAACATTATTAATCAATAACCATAATCATAAACATTTTTCAACTAAAGATAAAACTCATGAAATATATATTACACGTAGTCAAGTTATCAAGTAAAATTCAGAAATAATATTTAAAATTCATGAATCGCATAACCACAAAGTAATAATCAAAATTATTAGTTAGATTATTATCTGTTTATCATAGATAATTGTTATTAAGTCACCAACGTTCAACGACAACTAGTGTGTGCTCACAACCCATGTATGAAAGACCAAACGAAACTAACGGAGTTTGGTAACGGAAAATTACCGGATGTCACAGTGATTTAGGGTTTGACCTAAAGCGGTTCGTGTGTTTATCTCGTTATGTATTTTGAAAATGTTTTAAAACCTATACACGAATCCCAACAAGAGACATTATGTTCAGACTTACAATTCTTAGAATACCTGTGATGTCACATGTTTTCTTGTTAAATCTTGCATTTTCTAAAACTATTTTGCAAGTGAATGTCCTTTCATACGTTGTGCGGTTGGATAATTATGTTCATCGCGTATCACACGTAAACTTAAGAATCATACCATTTTGTATATCTTCTTACCAAATCAAATGGATAGTTAATTTTTTTGGTGTTAGTTGTTGTACCTGGGTCTATAGCTAACTTATACACACAATGAAAATCATACATAAGTATGACTTTAGACACGTAACCACTTGGCCTTGTTTTTATTTTCTAGTGATAATAACACAAGCAAGACCGAATGCAACATTTTGAACCCATTTCATCAAAATCTTCATGAGACTTGAACACACAAAAAGTATAAATTTAAACTATATTAAAAAAATTATTACCCAAAAGTTGTTTAGTTTGTTAATTTAATTTAACATAAAAGTTAAAAACTAAATAAATCCACTTTCTAAAAACATGTTTATTATGAAAAATAATCAATTAATTGAAGTTTATCAAAAAGTTATTTATTCTATTTTACATTATTTTGCGATGATTTATTTTGATTATAGATTAATATTTTAAGTTAATCACCACAAATAATAAAAAGTATACAACGCATGCTTACAACTGGTTAATAATATAAGTGGTAACTCTGTATAATAATAACCAAGTTTTAAAATTATCCTAATTAGGTCATTTATAAATTTTTGTTACAATCAGGTTACTAAAATTTATTTAATGTTAGTGCTATGTATTTAACCTGAATATCAGGTAAAAAACTTAAAAAGCCTAAGTTTGGATTATTGACCGAAAATGTTAGTTTAGATATTTATGTAATATTAAATAAAAACTTAAAATATTGATTTGATGTGGTAAGGTGAGTTAATGTATGGCGCGAAGATGGAGGGGACATAAGTGATGTAGTCGAACATAGGATCAGAACATCAAACCAAAGTTAAATGACCTGATTGAAACAGTTAAGAAAGTGAGTTACCTCATTGGAACACTAGTAAAACTTGGTTACTATTTTGTGAAGTTTTCAGTAGAGGTATACTAAAAAGAGGATTTAATCTAAAAAGTCTAAAAATAATTATGGGCTTGATATGTGTCCTTCTATTATTTTAAAGATGCGACCATTTTGATCATTTTATCAAATAGTCAGCATATTGTGTCTTATCAGTTCATTGTGTCAAATATCAGTTCATTGTGCTATATATTTTACATCATTTGTAATACGTATTAATCATTGTGTTTTACGCCTTAGATCATTTTGTATCAGTTGTCATTGTTTCTAAGATTATATAGACTTGTTATCTATCATTTTATTTTACAATTAGAAATACACAATGATATACTTTCACCAATATATTTTTAATAAGAAAAATATCATAGAATAGTAATCAAGTTTCAAAAATATTTCAATTTGGTCACTCATGCATATTTTTTTTCTAATTGGACCATTAAACCATCAAATCGAGTCATCATCGAATTTTCTTATGTCAAAAAAGTAATGGATGAGAAGACGTGGGGGTTGTAATTTTCAATATATGAAAGTATATAAAAAATTTAAAAAAAACATGTTAATTATATTAAAAATTAAAAAAGTACTTAAAATTCATGGCATTGTTCCACATTAGCATCAAAACAAAGAATATATTTTCTAATTGAAACAAAAAGAAATACATGCTATAAAACATGTTAAAACTTATCATTTAAATATAACTAGTATTAAGCCCCCGCGTTGCGGCGGGGGTGTAAAATCATACCAGGGGGTAAAACCGTGTCTGGAGTAAAACCGTATCAAGTAGTGCCAATGTTACATCATCGTCCACGACTACCAACACCGGAAAAGGCTCATACTAAAAAAATATGAATGAAAAAAATAAAACCTAACGGAAAGCAAACGTAAAAAAGTTAAACCACGCACGTAAAACGTTAAACATCAAAAACAATAACCAATTCTTTCTAGGACCTCCGCGTTGTAACAACGCCGGAAAAAATAGATGTTGAACTACACACGCACGCTGCACAATGACTCGTAAAATTTATACCGAAAAATAAATTTTATAAAAGATGAAAAATTTAGGGAAAAAAGTTGAAAATAAAAAATTTTAGAGGGTTAGATAGGAAAAGATATAAAAATATTGGGGATAAAAGTAAAAAACAAAAGATAAAAAGAAACAAAAGTGAATACAATTTATTAAACCTAAAGTACAACCTATAATGCACAAAGTAGTTGATAATTAGTAATATATATATATATATATATATATATATATGAAAGTTGAATGACCTAATTGGAACACTTTTAAACTTGAGTTACCTAATTGGAATATTTATAAAAGTTGGTTACCATTTTACAAAGTTACCCCTTTTGAAAACTCTTAGTGTTAAAGATAACACAATGTGTTATTATCGTTATTGTTTTTTATAGATTATATAAATTTTCTGTTATCTATTATTGTGTTTTAGAATTAGAAGTATATCATGATATTATTTCACCAATGGATTTTTCAAAATTCATAATGTTTAAGATAACACAAGACCATAAAAAACACAATGAGACATTGTGTTATTTTATCATTGGTTTTAATGTATTAGATTAATTAGTTATTTTATCATTGGTTTTAATGTATTAGATTAATTAGTTATTAATTTATTATTGTTTTATACATATTATAGATACACATGTTATTTCACCATTATATTTTTTTTAAGATTCATCATTTTAGAAAAACATAATTGTATTAAAAAACACAATAACTAACAAAGACACAATGAACTGCACTAAAAACACAATGACGAGATATTAGCTTAAAAACATTAAAAATTATTATCTTTTTATATAAAAATACTATACTCGTTTTAAAGATAAAAAACATTTATTTTTATGGTGTAACTTTTATAAGAAAATAAAGTTGCACATAAAAGTTACGAATGGTTAAAAAATGAAAAAACTTACAAAAAGTCAACAAAAGATCATTTCTATCATACCTTTCTAACAATATATAAAAGGATTTCACTACGAAATGAGTTGTGAATGCTCTAAAGCAACAATATATAGAGATAAGTTCAAATTGTAAATGTCCTTGTTATTTTATTATTTGAATTTGATAATTATAATAATTGTTATTATTAAATAAATTCTTACTATATAAATTATTGAATTTAAATATGTGATAAATGATAACATGTATTATTGCATTCAAATTGTTTGAATATAGAATTTGTTTAAATATAGAAAATTTAGTTCAAATTTTAGGTTTTCCAATAAAACTTTTAATATTGAAAACAAAAATATTTCAATTTCATTTGATAATGTCTCATACAAAACAAACGCGGATGATAATTAAATTTAAGACATAAACAGATTTCCAATGTTTTTTTTACAACTAATGTGTTTCACATATTATTAATTTGTTTGCGAAAGACATACTTGACTTTGAATCTATCACAGATTTTAAATCACTTTTAAAAAATATGTTATGTGATGTATTTAATACAACTGGAAATACATGTACAAATCATAGAAAAATATGCAACGATGTGAATTCCATTTGCTTATGTCAGAATAGTAAATAAAAGATGGTTTTTTTATACTGTGATCGTTATTACGTTATTTTGTTTCCTGATTTATGTTTTGAATATTCTAAATTTCAAAAATAAGTAAAAGATGATTTTTTGTTGCTTATTTTTAATATCTAGTTTTTAATTTATTAATTAAAACTGATTTAGCAACTGATTTGAAATCTAAGATCATTCTCAAACCAGCTCAGTTTGATTCCAACCAGATAGGATTTCCATCTTATCGAATTGGTGTCAAACTACATCGTCTGTTTTAGCTCATTTGAAAAAACCATTTCTGTTATAGCTCATTTGACAAGAACCCGCGTCGATTCCAACACAAACGATTCAAGGTTACGAGCAGCTTTGTGCACCCCGCGTTGACGCCATAAAGAAAATGAAAGGCACATGAGCTTCATTTGGACACAAGCTTGATTTGGACATGTGGGCCAACATTGGCTACAAAAAGCAAAGCATCGCAAGAAGCCAAGAAGTAATTATATGTTCCTTTAATGAAAATAAAGTAAATTTCAAATATAGAAATACGAAAACCGTGTGTATAACTCATTCATTTTTCTCGATACCACAAAGATGGGGTCTGATGGTCCCGATGTTGCTCAAATCCTCTTTCCTCACAATTAAAAATGTTATATTTATTGAAAATAGTTAGTATTTACTGCTATATAGTAGAGTGTAATAGAATATGGTGTAAATAACATCACTCTATCAAAATAATTTTATTAGTTTTAGATTTTATATTTGCATTCATCTTTTAAAATAGCAAAATAAAATAGTCATTTTCATTTGTCGATTGTTTAGGCCTCATGATTTGAACAAACTTATCGATTATCACTGTTCATTTAAAGATAGATTAATATATTGGTAAGTAATATTTTGTAATTTAGTAATGATACAAATTTATGTTCATAATCTATTGCTTTTCTTTCTTCATATTAACATCTGAACAACATTAAATATAAATAGTTATATGTTTCTTAGTTATCTATTTAGACATGTTGATACGTACATGCACACGCATACGCACCCACTGCATCCATGCATGTATGCATGCATGTATTTATGTTTATAATGTAAGGGTAGCTTCATTACCTTTAAAAAAAGAGAACCACGAAAAACCGGCTCAAACGAAGTTCAAACTAGTGTTACCATTTAAAAATAGGATATAAGGGGCAAGGGATGAATTCACATTTTTTTTCTTCGATAGTGTTAATTTTTGCTTAGCAGATTAATTTTTTGTTGTGTGTGTATATTGAGTTTGCCCTTATAAAAATTTACTTTCGTCTCCTCATCACCCTATAAAGTATTCAAGCTCCGTAACCGACGATATAAACTTAATAAATGTACCAATAGTGTAATTAACTCTTAAATTAAAATCTTTACATGACTTTATGTCATAGTGTTCCACATGAGTAGATTAATATAACATATAAACTCACTCCTCCCTCTTTTAGAAAAGACATACATATTTATATTAATGAGTGTGTTACGTAATAATTAAAGTCTCTTGGACAAATGCATCCTCCATCATAAATCCTCCTTTTTCTCTTATAATTGTTTTAGGGTAGATTTATCAAATAAAATAATTATTATATCAATTATTATTGTGTACATACTAGCCAGGAGAATACATAATTTCATTCAAATTACAAAGATATAATCTTATTCATAAGAATTTATTGACAGATCTTTGGTCATTTATAAAAACGTAAACATGTTGTATTAAAAAAATAAACACACGTGATGACATGAATGTATGTTAGCTGACGCTTTGTTAGCGTACACACACTAACATGCACAAGCACGAGCGAACACAAATATGTTTGTACACAATGCAAACACTCGCAAACATGAGCCGAGTAAAAGGACGGAATTCAGGATAGATTTAACAACATTCTCATAGTTACAACCGCCGTGAATAATAACATTGGCGTAAAAATAGTTTGTTTTTTTGGGATTGATTTAAATGCATGTATAAACAATTGAATTGCTTGAGCATACTCAATATTTATAAAACTATGAAAAGAACATAAAACATGTTTTACTAGTAAATGCTAATATTAAATGTGACATATACACTTATTTTAATGATGATGTGTTGTTGGAGAAAACTACAAGTGCATTTATGTCAGGTTGGGTTGAATAAGTAAGACCACAAATGTTGAATCATGATATACAAAAGACCCGGTCAAAGTGTAGTGACGTAAGCACATGGTCAACTGCTAACGGGTTTGACTCCATCAAATATTACGGTCGTACAAGGTTGTTTACCATGATCTAGCCACCTTCAAAAGAGTCGAACATCTCAACATTTTTATTATAATTTACGTTCTTAATTACCCATACTAAACAACCCGAAAACAACTGTTATTTTACGTTTATTAATCACTTATGCACACATTTTTTTATGATTTAAACCTCATATTCTACTTTTATTTACTTCATGTTATGTTTAATTACATGCATTTGCTTTTTCATATATGAATAATATTTTACAATGAAGAAAAACCGAATGAGACTCCCAAAGATGATAGCCTAATAACTAACTTTATACGTATAGCTTTGGCATGAACAATTCCTTTGCTCAACGATATAACATCGTTTGTTTGGGACTTAATTGGTGAACATAAATATGTGAACGAGTTCAACATGAGCTCGTCTAAACTCGAGTCTGAATGATTTCAATGTGTATTGTAATTTTTTTTCGTTAGCAGTGTAAATTTTCGTCTCGACAGTGTAAATTTTCGGTCATGTAGTGGAAATTTTTTAATAAATATAGAGTCCGCCCCCCTTAAAATAGTTTACTTTCGCCCCCGCCCCCTAAGCTTTGGTTTAAGCTCCGCTACTGAACGTAAACATGTTGTAATAAAAAATAAACGCACGTGATGACATGAATGTATGTTAGTTGACGCTTTGTTAGCGTACACAAACTAACATGCACACCGTAAACTGGTATTGTACACAATATTTATTTATTAATCGTTAGGTATTTTGTAAACTGGTTTTGTATTTTGCTTATAATTAGAAGTATATATAACAAAATATATTCTTTATATATATATATACTAGGTTAGAACCCGTGTGATACACGGATGATTTAATCAATATGACTTCCATTAAATACTGATTACATAATAACCATAATGAAAAATACAAAACAATAAATATCAAAGTTTGAAAATAGAAATAAATAAAATTCATACTCTAAAAAGTTTATTGTAGATGTGTAAACACCTCTTTGTATACAACGTTTTGAGTAACATTGGTAATGTTACCATTTTGATCTAAAATGAGTAATTTTACCCCGTTTGTAGTCTTCACCCTTGACAAAGCAACATATAACTGCCCATGAGTAAAAACTGGCTCTTTTAAATACAAACCAACTCTTGACAATGATTGTCCCTGACTCTTGTTAATCGTCATTGCAAAAGAAACACTTAGCGGAAACTGTCTTCTTTGAAACTTAATAGGGATTTTTTTATCAGATGGCACAAGATTAATTCTTGGAATAAATGTTCGGCATCCAATATTACTTCCAGATATTATCTCAGCTTCAATAACCCTTTTTCCAAGAGATACTATTTGCAGGCGAGTACCATTGCAAAGACCATTTTGTTGGTCAATATTACGTAGAAGCATCACTGGAACACCAACTTTTAATACTAACCTGTGATTGGGCAATCCGGATATTTTGAGACCATTTAGAAAATCTGGGGAGTACAAATTTTCCTGTAACGGAATATTAAAATGTTCCGTTTGACATATGCTATCTGAACTAAGATACTCTATCTCATCACCAGGAAAAATTGAAAGCAAACGATCGTTAATTTCATGAACGATCTCGTTTTTTGGTGCCAGAATTGCTCTCTCACGAAAGTACTCTTTGTCTTTATAGTTCTCTAACATGCATGGGTAAACAAATTCGATCAAACTTGATAAAGGATCGATCGAGTCTTTGATGAGGAGTTCATCAGGCATAGTAATAGTTGCCTCACCATCGTTATAACCACCAACGTTGCCCTCTCCTATATCAAGAAGCCATTTAGCAAAGTTTTCAATTTCTTCATTGGCATAAGGGTGTCCCCCGGCTTTTAGTCGCATATTTTTTGTTAAAGTAAGTAACTTGCATTTATTCCAAAGGTAGGATGAGCTTAAGGACGCATTAACAATATCTTGTCGACTACCATTTGGAACAACCGGTAAAATTTGTCTAAAATCGCCACCAAAAACAATAACTTTGCCACCAAATGGCATATCTGAAGATACAGAAGTATGTTTAGGTAATACATCATTCATCGTCCTATCCAATGCTTCAAATGCATGCTTGTGAGTCATGGGTGCTTCATCCCAAATTATCAATTTTGTCTGCTTCAATAGTTGAGCAACTTCACTGTTTGGTTTTATATGGCATACAGAATCTTCGTTTACATTTAATGGAATATGGAATCGTGAGTGCGCAGTACGACCTCCTGTAAGCAACAAAGATGCTATTCCACTGGATGCTACATTTAATACAATTTCACCTTTAGACCTTATTGCTGCCGCCAATGTCTTCCATAAAAAAGTTTTACCGGTTCCGCCATATCCATAAACGAAAAAAACTCCGCCTTTATTAACTTCAACAGCAGTCTTGATGTCATCAAAAACATATCGTTGTTCATCCGTTAAAGAATTCAATAGCTTTTCAAACTCAATATTCTCATTTTCAACATCATACAATAACTCCTCGCTAATTAAACGATTATTTGATGAAGACAGCGAATCATTGTCCGGGTAAGGCATGCATGTAAATGACTTTAGTGTTGAATTATTCCGTTGTAAATACTTTTCAATCTCATACAACGTCAAATTTTTAATTTGACTATTTGTCAGCGACAAAGCTGAAAAATGGAATATATTGTGGATAATTAGTTAGACAATGAATATGATGTGAAAATGGTAATACGTATTATGAAATGTATCAAATTATTATCAAAATAAATATCAATAAATATAATAAAGGATTTTTATTAATAAAAAATTAAAAGATGTGTAATGTACCTGGCAACCTCAATATTTTTTGTTGTTTGTAAAGAATGCCGTCAGATAAGTATTCCCATGTACTATTCCAAACATAATCCGGTCTGGATAAAGAATTTGATAACAACATTGTGGCAAACAAAGTACGCAGATAATATCCAGAACCTGAATGACTCGCCTCTTTAATTGCATCAATATATTCGGCATCATCATCTAAAAGACCAAGGGCATAACATGTATCTCTAAATGTTGGAAATGTTTGACCATTAACGGTTTTAATATCATTAAACGACATCGGCCCTTTGACTTTGTTGAGTAGAATCCGTAAATAATAAGCCTCACCGACAGATGGAGATACGGAGTGAATTCGACCAATTGAAAAACCTTTTTTTCTTGGAGACCAACATTTTTGGTCAGATTTCCAAACAAATTTTGTTGGAAACTCAACGTAAGTTAACTTGCGTGCTTCATGGTCATAACGATTACATTCCATCCAAGATAAAAACATTGTAGAGGAAACAGACTGTTTACTTAGTACGTTGTTTATATCATCGTCAACACCATACACAATTTGTTGTTGGTTTGGCAAATGGAAAGGCAACCTGATAACCGATGGATATCGGTAATGTACATCAAAACCAAAAATTCTCCATGAAGCCTCGCAAGCTGAAATGTATCTACAATCATAGTATTCTTTAATTTCATCTATACCATTATCTTTGTTAGGATCAGTATCTGGATCTATGACAGCAACAGTAGCCCTATCAGGTCCTTTATTAATATACTTGAATAGGTACTTTATTGATCCTGCCTGATTACACCATTCAACATTTATGTGTGCTTGATATCTTTTTAGCAAGTGCTTGTTGTACGCAACAACGCTCCTATTGTCCAACTTGACACCTGATTTTTCAACAAAAAGTCCTGTATCTCTTCTTCTATATAACGGAAAACCATTTGAATCAGTAGACGTGTTTTCATTAAAATTCTTTGGAAAGTTTTTTGAGCACTTTTTATCTACCATGCATGGACACTTAGGATTAGCATTACCACATGGACCATGTATCATAAAGTCTGATACAAGATCATATAATTCCATATCTTCATTCTTGTTCGGAATTTCAGCACATATAAAATTATCGATATGATCAACCGTATGAAGTTTATGTTGAACGTTCAAGAATAGACATATATGTGCATGAGGCAGGCCACGTTTTTGAAATTCAACTGTGTAAACAACTGTTAAAAAAGAAATGAATTTAGTTAATAAATTAAACATTATCATGTAAAGAAGAAATAAAAAATCAAAAATTATTATTCTAATATCAAATCGTACTAAAATAGGAATTTAAGCAGATTAAAAAATCATCGATCTGATCAACCGTATGAAGTTTATGTTGAAGGTTCATGAATAAATATATATGTGCATGACACAGGCCTCGTTTTTGAAATCCAACTCGGTAAACAACTTTATTTAAATATATGAATTTAGTTTAAAAAATTAATCGTTATTATGTAAAGAAATAACAAAAAATCAAACAATATTATTCTAAATTAAAATCATAATTATAAAAATAAATACCTGCTGAAACAGAGCCGAGTATTGAATTATCCTTTAGGTCTTTAATAATTGACTCGAGTTTAAGACGAAACAATCGACACAGTATGTCAGGTCTATCTTCGGGGTTGAGTGTAGTGTCTTTAAGAAACCTTTTGATTTCTGGCCATTTCGGATTACATGTAATAGTGATGAAGAAATCCGGATAGCCGTACCACTTACAAAGAGACATAGCATCAAGATAATTCTGCATCATGAACCGCGCACCACCTGTAAAAGATGAAGGTAGGATAACACGTTTACCGACGCCAGCCATATTTTCAATTCCTTTGTTCCGTTCTTTGCAGATAACATCATATGTTTCACTTCTTAGGACTTTTTGCTGATTACGTATGAAGTTTAACCTTTCACTCTCAATCATTGTATATGAGTCGACTAAAAACTGTTGAAAAAGTCTTCTAGAATTTAGTATCAATGAGAATTTATTAACACGATCCTGAACATGATATGAAAAAAATTCTCTCATTGATAACCTTTCCCTTTTATTATTGTTTGAGGTTCCAATATTTCTATGAAGTATATCAACCCGATAACCATCATCACCATATGGGAAAAGCAACGGATATTGTAGAGGAAGGTACGAAGGATGAAGCTCACTAATACGTCTTAGATTTCCGTTTTGAGTTTCAACTATAACATCACGCCGATCAATACAATCACCAATGTCACCAATAATCAAAGCTGCAACCTCAGATGCAGTTGGTAGGTTGTATGTCCTACCATCTTTGTTCCTCTTACCAATTAGTCGCAACTTTAGGTTGACATGGGGATTGTTTTTGAAAGAATCTCTTACCATCCTATAAACCTTAACTAATTGGTTATCTGAATCTAGCATAACCTTAAGTTCATGTATAATTTGGATATCTTGATCATCTTGAGCGGATGTATTTTTTTTGGATGACTCACTGAAATAGATATGTGCATTAGTTAGTATACATATAAAGATGATATTATTAAAGTTTAAAATATCGAAAGTAATTTGTAACATATCACATACCCAAAGATCATTTTCCTATTGACCACCTCATTGTCAGTGTCGTATATATACAACTGAGAGAACTTTGGTCTTGATCCACTCTGTGGTAGAAGACTACCCATACTATGATAGTTCTGACCACTTAGTCTAAATATGAATGGAGCGTTACCTCTATTAATCGATGAGTCAATCTTCCCACCCATTGAAGTAAAAGAAAACATTGAATTGTAACGTCTAATGTTATTCATGAAATACTTGCTTTTAGAATCCATACATCGAAATAGATTTTCATAACTTTCCCTTGGTTGTTTATAATCCGGAAGCTCCACTTTTCCATAGTAACAACATATCAAATAAGTGTTTACACCGTTATGTTTTCTTGGATTTTTTCCTTCTTGCTTCCACAGTTTAGCCTTACATAACTCACATACAAGTGTTTGGTCTCCATGGTCTAAGTAATCTGATGAATAAATAGTGACCAGCATGAGAAAATAAAATATAATGTTAGACATATTTTTATGCATATTTAAAAAATATATTATAAACATTATTAAATAAAATTGATAATGCAAATTTGATTTTGATTGTATATTTAAAAATACCTTTAGAGATTCCTATAAATGGGTCTTTAATCAACGTGTTTGCTTCATCCTCATTATCAGATGTCAAATCAGACATTGGTATAGGAGATAATATCCTTGATTTACTTAATAAGTTACGTTTCCCTGATGACAACCTCCTTAGAGAAGATATCTGTGTGACTGTTGAATTAAATGTGGATGGCAAGACAGACGATGATATAGAATATATGTTAGTACATGATGATGTACCAGAATTGATATTCTTATTGATAAAAGACCCTGCAAATAATATGGAATTGTTAGAATAATTAAAATTGTTATTAGAGGGGTTGAATTAATAAATAACATACCTGGTGTTATATCACCTAGCGGTTGCCTACACGTCATTGTTGTGAGTTGGAAATTTTTGTTTGATGGTTGTATTGAATTAGGAAGGTTGGATGTAGTTGATGCGAATGCCGTAGAAGATGGTGAATTATTTGAAACGTCATTTGATGTAGTAATTTGTTTTGATTTCTTGTTGTCTAAATATAATTTTCTAAGTCTTCTCCTTTCAATAGAATTATGTTGACTGGAATTCTGACCACTTACTGTATTGGAAAATAGAAAAAAAAAATATAAATCCATTTTGATATAAAAATGTAAGGTATCATGAAAATCAAAGTAATTGGTTAATAAATAGTTCATATAAGTTATTTTTTCTAAAACAAATTTTACTTAGAAGTTATATATATGTATTAAGAAATGAATATGAATATCAAATAGTATTTGTAACATGTTAGGTAGTTGTATGTGTTGATTTTTAATGCATGATGTTATAATTATATCGATTAATTATTTATATTATCTAACATGATGTAATAAAATTTTCTAACATCCAATAAGATGAACGTTTTGTATATAACATTAATCATACCATTTGAAACGTAAGACAATGGTGTTTTTTCCAGCTGACCTATAAGAAACAAAATTAAAAATGAGAAGGAATATTAATTACGTTTTATAGTAGAAATGATTATTGAAAAATTAAAATAGTGATGGGGTATTTTTACTTACGAAGATAAAGGTGGTCGTTGTTACAAGAGGATGTAGACGATAAAACACGCATGCTTGAACTTCCTGACATGTTTTGTATATTCGTTGTAGACACATTTTTTGAACGCTTGTTGTCCAAATATATTTTCCTAATTTTTCGTCTTTCAGTAGCGTTATTTGGGGTTGAATTTTGGCGACCTATTGTTTATTAAAAATTTAATTATGAGTTCATTTTGATATTAATAAAACACGTAAAGGAATATTCAATAAAAATTATTGTTTATAATTTGATTTGTATTTATATATAGTAATGTGTGTGACAAGATATTTTTAGATATTAAAAATAGTGAACATATGAAGTTTGGAAAAATAACTTTGATAAACCTTTAAAAAGATTTCAATTTATTTTAAGTTTTTTTATATAAATTACGTTACTGTAATTTTTTTTAAAAAAATGTATAAAGTATCTTTCATATTTAATTTCCCTAATACATTTTAGGAAATAAATATGAATATAAAATAATATTTTTAACACATAAGGTTGTTGTATGTGTTCATTGTAATTAGATGATTACTTTTTATATTATTGATATTATTATATGAGTTATAGTAATTAAAAATATCAAATATTAAATAAAATGAATAGATCTACGCGAATAAAAGTAAAGAATTATGTGTTTTGTATATAACATTTCAAATACCATTAGAAATATCAGACAATGGTGTTCTTGGGAGAAGACCTAAAATGAACAAAAGATAAAATGAGATGGCATATTATTTATGTTTTATGCATATATCAATAACAACAATAGATATAAATTATTGTAACTTACTATGACAACGGTGTTCATCATTAGAAGTTGTTGGAGACGCCGAAATATGTTCGCTTGATCTTTTGAACATGTTTAGTATCTTCGTGTATGAATGATACAAATTCATATATATGAGTAGTCACGTATATGATAGAGTTTTGTAAATTTAGCGGTATATATTATTAAATAAATGCTATATATAGAAAACACAGTAATTAGTGTTAGACTATTGATTATAATTGCATTAAAAAAGTTATCATTTTGTCAAAAGCGTTTATAAGAATAAAATGAATGTTTGTAATGTATTAAAATATTTTACAGTCAGTAATGAATCATTGAGTTTTTCTAAAAAAATATATGTATATGTTAGTTGTTTCGATCAATATTCTTACATTAGATTTTACGTTCTAGAGTAATTTTAAAATATTTGAAAAATATTACACATAAATAAATCAAATTAATTAAAAAGTTATAATATGCCAAAACATGGATAAGAAATAAGCGTAGTAAAACTTTTAATAAAATAATATTATATATAAAACCGTAGAGTACCATAAAATGAATTAATAAAGGTGTAAAAACGTTTTACAATATCCGTGTAATACTTGTATTACCTTAGGTAAAATGAAAGTATTGTTTTGGTTCATATCAACATTGCGAATGAGATTTGTTACTTGGAACAAAGTAAAGAAACAATATATAAGTATGCATAATTGTTTGGTATAATTGTCGTTCTTTATCATAGAAAGCAAATAACAATAAACATAAGTAATATCCTCGATTCTTGTAAACAATAATAGTAATGAAATGTAAACGTGAGAGATAACGTACCTATAATTATATAACTCAATTATTGAAACAGATGTAATGGTCTTACTATACGCATGTGTATTTGCCGGATCGTTGAATGTAGAAAACAGTTTACCAATCATGTATGTTCAAAGACAATAGTTGGTGGTAATAGAATGTAAGATGTATGCTTATTTATAATAATAATTGTATGTCTTATAAAGTTAAAATTTATTTTAAGTAACTATTTATATTAATGGTACATTAAAAACATTATCTTCTATTTCCGGTAAGATATAAATTGAGTATCAATAATATTATTATGTTATTAAACATTCCATTTATATGGAAGAAAAGGGTTTAAACAATTATTTTTTGAAATCATTCCTTTTTGTGTGTTATATATAATACTTATATATTGATGATTTCTTGGAATTAAATCTAACAATATGATGTCGTAAATAATCAAAAATTAAATCATCATAATTTGATAAAATACATAAATAATAAAATTTTGAATTACAATTGTGTAGGATATTTAAATAAAATTGAAATTCAACAAGAACAATAGATGCAAGATTTGTAAGGAGGACCAATTAGCCGAGCTTCCGGAATTTCTGGATCGATTATAATTCTTGAAAAATCAGTCGACTTTAGAATATTAACTGCATGATGAATAAATATATGTGAACATGGGATATTTGTAGGTATAATATTGTAACGTAAGTAAAAGTTAATTGCTATTATAATAGTACCCGATGTGAATTTGACCAATCTGACATAAGATGCGTATATAATTTTTTTTTTGGAGATGGCTTTACGAACGTCTAAATAATTTGTGTCTGGTTTGTCATTCAAAGACATTTGTATTATATGACCACTGAAAATCAAAAAACAAAATATATTTAACATTAAACAATATTCTAACATATATATTAAATGAAATAAAAAAACTAAGAAATTATATAGGTACTAACGTGTAATCTTGTAGGAAAATTTTGAAATGACTACGTCCGAATTTTCTTTCTCCAAATATTATTCGGCCAAGAACATCTGCACAATATAGAAAATATGTTAAAAAAAAGTATATAAATATTTTAATATGAATGTTAAGAGATTAAGAGATGTCAGAAAAATTACCTACAAATAGCTTTTGGTGCCTTCTGTCATGCGTTAGAGTTTGTATGGATGGTGTCAACGGATATAATATAAAGTTTTTTGGTGGTGTGATTTCAAAAGGGGTTAATTTTGTATGTTTGTTTATCATAATTATCTTCTCACCACAAATTATTGTGTAGCCCTCATGTGTAGGATATTCATCACATTTAAAGTCATCTATTTGGAAAAGATTTAATGAAAAAAAACCACCAATTAACCTATGGTTGTTGTAAGATTGTATTAGTTGATGAGGGACAACGGCGGCGCTTTTGTGACGCTATAAGTTTAACAAAGAACAATTAGTACGATAGTATTTTATATGTTGTAATATGAATGTAAACATATTGAATTAAAGTGGGGAAAAAAACTGTTACCTCGTGATCAAGAAAAACAACAATTAATCTGTTATGCTGAATATCATGCCAAATAAATTCAACAGTAACAAACAATATGCTATACCATTTCCCATTTTTTGTAAGCTTTGAAAACAAATCGACAATGTCGTTATCTTCCATCTCCTATCACATAAATTTTTTTAAAAAATTGTTAGTAATAGCATAAATGGTTTGGATGCATAAATTGATTGAAATGTTTAAATTTGAAAAGAAAATTCCAATGATTAACATGTTTAACTTTTAAAACAACGTTTGCGTAAACCATTTTGATTGTTGTGATGTGGTAATATACGTCTAAAGTTGTAATTGTTAATTTTTATTCTATCTTCATTAATTGATATAGATAATTGAATTTATAATATTCATCTTTTGGTATATGTTGTTTTCCTTATTTTCTTATTAGATATCTGTATTCTTATTAACGATTATGTATATAAATTTAATTGTTGTATACTATTAATGGTTGTCTATAATGATAGAGAAAATTTACAATTTAGGTCTAGTGGCATTAAAATAAGAAAATGTGTATAAGACACTCCATGCAATAAATACATGATATATAGAAAATAATATAACAAATCCATCGAAACATGATATTATAAATAAGAGGATGAAACATTGATTGTCTTAAAAAAAGCACAAAACATAGTTAAAGAAAAAAACAACGCACGGTAAAGAAACAAATGACGATACATTAAAGCAACGCACGGTAAAATTCTTAAACCGGCTACTTTTCAATTTTTGGAGTTAAGAGTGTTGTGCAATGGACGGTGCCGTCATCTTTGTTGCAGCTAATTCTTGGTTTTGTGGCGGAGTGAGGTGAAGACTCGTCGACATCATAAACAGATTGAAGGTTACGTTTAAGATCTTGTGTTAGTAGAGTAGAAGATGGAGTTTCTTCATCAGTTATCGGGGAGACATTTTTCGCTTTATCAATTTTGGAAAGCGGTGTTACGTCATCTCCAGTGCAAGAATAAGAATCCTAATTAAGAATTTTTTAATTATGAAACATAACAATATTGAGTTATATAAAGATTTTAATTAACTAAAATTTAAGTTAGGAGAATCCAACCTTTGTAGCAACAGGAGCACTCTCAAAATCTTCAATGGTTGTATTCACGGATTGAATGTCTCGATTCTATCAAATGATCAAATGATTCTTGTGTTGGTAAAGATTATACGTGTAATTTATAGAATTTATTTAAATTTATTTAAGTTTCAAATATGTATAAATGAGAAAAGATTTATGTAACCTGAAGGAGATCAGATTTCTTGTCTAGCTCGGAAAGAATGTCACGATCGTCGGTTAACTTCGAAATTGTGTAGTATTCTATGTTAGTTTCCAGATTGAAGTTGGAAACTTTGATTTTCATTGCAAATCTTCTATCAATAAGTGAGTTAAACTCGACGGGAATAATTCCTTGAGCAGCCAACTAAAAAAATGTAGGTTTTAATAAACAATTGTATGAAATAAAATTTTGTTTGGATGTATACAAGTTTAGACATATAAAAAGGTATACCTCCTCATTGTTGTCCAATAACTGATTAGCTGAAACTTTAAGCAGTCGGTAGGCTTCACGGTCAAAAAGTGTAAGGGATACAATCCCTGTGGAGTCTTGAACGCGAAGTGATATTTTGTACCTAATTATATTTTATTTAATTAAATATTTTTATTTAAAATAAATGTTTATAATAATATGACATGAGAAATAGGTTGTTTATATGCTATAACATTCCTAATATAGACATTGAAGTTAACCATTATTAAATTATTACAAAGGTCATCTGCTAAAATTTTATAAATATATATTTATCTTATTTATGAGGAAAATTTGAGCGGTAGTTTTTAAATTTAAAAACCATAAAGGAATTAAGAAATATCATGTATGTGTCATATATAAAAAGAGAATTTCATAAACAGAATGAAGTATAATTTATAAAATAAAACTGTTTAATTTATAGAGTTAGTGTAACATATCATTTATAAAGAATTTAGGTATTATAGGGGGGTGTTTATGATAAAGAGATAAATAGGTTGTTTATTAATTTCAAGATAACATAAAGTATAAAAAGTTAATAAATTAATTAAATATTTTAATTTAGTAATCTTAATATTTAAAAAAATGCTAAAGGATTTTAAACAATGAATTTACCTTGGTACTGGTGTGATAGTCTCGCCTTCGCAAAGCTTACATCGCAAAATGGTCACCTCATCAAAGTCACCGGATCCATCTTCTTTAAGAGTACACTCAACCTTTTCAATAACTTTACTCTTGCATTTCCTGCAACTGGTGTAATACCATGGACTATCATCACAAAATCCTTTAATGGTGCCAAGTATAATTACCGACTTTTCCTGAAATGTTTAAACATATAATATTGGGGGTTAGATTAATTAATAATATGTAAGCATAAAAATTGTTTTTATGAAATGATTATAGCATACCGTCTGGATATCATGAATGTCACTAATGTTGCAAAAATCAGTGGCTGATAGAAATTCTTCCTTGAAAGACGTCATTAAGGAAGAAGAGAAACCTGATTGAGTTGATGAAGATTGTGACATTGATTGTGAGATGAACCTATAAATCAAAGGCAATAATACAAAAATCTAAATTATTATATATACTTGTTAATATATATGTTATAAACATTAGAAAAGCATAACAAAATATTATAATATTTAAAAGACGAAGTATATAAAATTGTTTACAAACCTTTGTTTGAAGTCTACAATTTCATGAATCTGGGCATTAATGAAGACCTTGGTTACATTATAAGCATTTGATACTTGATTAAGCTCTAAAAAATGAAAGAGTTGGTTAATTTAAACATTATAGAAATACTTAAGTTATGATAGAATAATATTAATAGTGTTATAGAATGTTGATAAATCTAAACACATATTACATACCTCTAAAAGTCCGAAATTTACCAAACTGCACTATAACTACCAAATTTCTATCACCTTCATTTTCTGAAAGGAAATTTGCAAATTGATCAGCGTACTCATCCCAAAGGGTGACGCTCATATCTTTATTCCTGTTGACATAAAATACAGTAAACGAACATTTAATAGTATATAGTAAAATAAATTATTAAACTATATTAATGGAAGAATTAGATTACTGTAGATCTTTTAAGTCGAGGGTGATCATTTTTGATGTTTTCCCATCATTCTTTTCTCTTACTTCAATTGGGGAGAACCTCACAACTGCACCAATTATATCTAACAAAAAAAAGGAAATTTTAGAAAATTGATTAACATGAGCAAATTATTATTATTATATAAATAGTACAACCAACAAATATAAAGTTAGAATAATAGAAAAAACTAACCAACTGTTGTTTTCTCAGGCGTTTGCTTTGGAGTAAGATTAGCAAAAGGTGTGAAATTAAAACCGTATTCAGAACCCACAGCATCAGAACATTTCATAACAACAGTTTTTTCAGTGAAAGTAATTTTATGCGGTGTATTAAAAACTTTATATTTTGTATTATTTGCTGCCAAAGATGGTCTGATGACAAGTAGACACATGTTCTCAGATAGCAAATTCTCATAGGCGACACAGTATTTTCTTTGAACAGAAGCTTCGAGTCTTGAACACTAAACATAAAATAAAATGATAATATATTAATTAAAAATAATGATATATTGTTTGTATAGTTGTAAGTACGGAAAAATATAAGTAATAATATTGAGAGTGTGGCATTACATTTTCATCCATTATTATCATTTCATAAGAAAACACCTTTGTCGGATCCGTGAAGAGTTTTCTAGTCCAAACCCTGATAATTCGAACTTTGATGGTATAGTCTTGCGATAAAACATTTAGGTCATTGAACATTGTGATTTTCCCAGATGCCATTGTACTGCATTATTTCAAAAAAAGTCACGCATTTATGAAGTTACAAATGATGAAAGATGGATACGTTCTGTAATCAATAGAAAAAAAAGTTGATACCTTCAGTGATATTGCAGAATGTTTGAAGAATTCAATTGATGTAAATAACTGTATATTGATTTATTTATATAATTTGATAATTACATATTTATGGTATCAATGATCTCGTATCATTGGAAAGTATAAAACCATTCTATTAATAAATTAGAAACTTAGAAACTTTAAATTTGCCAAAATTGTAATTATGTACACTTCATTACACGTTTTACCATAAATAACTTTAATCAAAATTTCAATTTATGTAAAAACTAATTATAATTTGTACAGAATAATTCTATTCATGTAGCAAAATGTCAATCATCAAACTTTCCAAAAATGTAATTTAATACAGTTTTGTGTATTAACTAATTAACAAATTTATATTTTTGTGATAATATAGATTTATGGTATGTGGATCATAACACTTGTATATAAGTGTGAAATATATTTTAACTTTAATTTTAAGATAACGATGTACATAAGGACAGTTTACTAACTTATATAAATTAAAATTTGATAATTATATAAAGGATTAAATGTAGTTTTGCGATTAATTGATAAAAAATATAAATAAGAATTTAATAAATTGTATTTTAAAGCAGTTTGTCAATATAGTTAACTGATAATGCAAAAGAAATAATAATTTATAATGGCGATGATACTATTTATTAAATTAAAAATTATAAAGAGGGATAAAAATATAATATTTAAGAAAAAATGATAAGTTTTATTTAGTTAATTAATTAGTTAATATTATTAACCGAATAATTTTTTTAAAGAGTAATATTAAAAGTATTTAAAGTAATTTGGTATTTATGGTATAATTTCTTGTTATAAGGTGGAATTAAATGAAACATTCAAAATAATTACAAATTTAAAGTTGAAGTTACAAAAGTAAATTTGGAAAAGCAATTTGATTGTCACTTTTAATAATGGATTAAAAGTCAAATAAAAAATTGATTAAAATACATTTAAACCTTAGAGTTAAAGTATAATAGAATATAAATTTTAAAGATATTAAAAAGTATGTGTTTAATTTAACAAAATGGTAATTATTAAACGTGAATTTTGTTATGATATTTAAAGTAATTTGGTAAATATTGATAATTTTCTTGTTAGAAGGTGAATTTCAATAAATCAATTAAATAATTACAAATTAAGTGTTTGGGGTTACTACTAAAAAGTTAATTTAATTTTTTAAAATGTATAATGATACCTTATATTTTTCTATTAACTGTTATTAACTTTAAAGAATATATGTGATGGTTTATAGTAAAATCTAAATTTGTATTAACCCAAAAATATAAGTTTTTATTCCATAATAAGTTGCAACAGTATAGAACATCTATTTGATTAAATATATAAATTTCCTAATGTTTGTTCTAATTAATATATATGTTATTATGATAATTATGATAATTTTTAAAAAAAATTCAAACATAAAGAATATGGTTATAATGATAAGAAAAAGCAACTGTTTCATTATATTTAAAGAAATTAGAGTTAATTTATCAAAACAATGAAAACAATGTAATAGTAGGAAATTTAGCAAAATTAACAACTGCCAAAAAATCCAAAACACGCAACAGTATGATAGTTGTGTTCATTACCTATTTTGAATGTAACCCATTTTGTTTACATAGTACCATTTATTGTAACATAAAGCAAGGCGTGTTGGTATGAAAAAGTTAAATTCCCAAGTAATAATCATACCTTTGCGACATTCAGCAAAACCAACATACCTTCATTTACAATATATTGGTATGCGCAGGTGTCCCAATACATAATGGCATTAGCTTTCATATACCTTCCCCATTAGAGTTAAATTTATCAAAACATTGAAAACAATTTAATAATAGACAATTTAGCAACATTAACAACTACCAAATAATCCAAAACACCCAACAGCATGATAGTAGTTTTCATTACCTATCTTGAATGTAACCCATTTTGTTTACATAGTACCATTTAGTCTAACATAAACCAAGGCATGTTAGTGTAGCAAAAAGTTAAAGGACCAAGTGAAAATCATACCTTTTCGACATTCATCAAAACCAACATACCTTCATCCACAATATATTGGAATGTGCAGGTGTCCCCATACATAATGCCATTAGCTTTCATATACCTTCCCCATGACCTTAGAGCATAACGCATGTGATTCCTTGAAGGTTCTGATCTAACCGAGATTTGAGTTAAATGGCCTTGTAAATTTCTAATGTTTATCATTGGATGATTTTCAAAATCATTATACAATGCAAGTTTAATAGGAAGCCTCTGCAATCACATTACATTAAATTATACGGTAAGTAATTTAAGAAAAAGTATGCTATAAATGTTAAAAAAAAAAAGTAATACCAGACGGTCTTTGGCAATCCGTATGAAATTGATGTAATTGTCATGTTCTACGTCAACAGCATCATTAAAAGCTGGAACACCATCATCAGCACCACCATCATCAGCACCACCATCATCAGCATGCTCTACACCTTCAGTAATATGTTATTATGGCTTGTCAACAAATGATGTATAATCCATGTAAATTAAAAAAAATGTAACTTACTATATCAGTTAATAGTTCTAATATTAAGGTAAATTAAAAATATGACAGTATTATAAACGTGTTCTGAACAATAATAAAAACTTCAATAGTATGAAGAGAAGCTTGATCATATAATGAATTGTAAAATAAATATAACTGGATGAGGGTAAAATTTAAAAATATACCTTCAAGTCCAACATTTAAAGCATCATCATTTAAAGATTGATTCGGCATTTGTACATCTACTTGCGGAACAACATCATCAGCAAGAACATGTGGAGCATTTTCTACACCTTTAGTAAAATGAAAAGATTGTCATTGACGTTTAGCACTTAAAAATCATAAGTATACATGTACATGAGATTGTTGGAATAATAAGTTGCAAAAAATAGAACATAGGTCATCTGATATATTGCTATAAATATAATGTTGTATGTTTATGAGGAAAATAGTTGTTTATAAATTTTATAAGCATGAAGGTATTAAGAAATATCATGTAATTAAATAAACACAATGATGCATAATTATTAAAATATCACTGTTTAATTTTTTGTCTCAGGATAACAATAGAACCTTCATGTGCTTCATTAGCAGCATCATCATGATGTAGATTACGTTCTTCGATTTGTGAATCATCATAATCGGCAGGCATAGCAGCAGCATCTTCTGCACATTAAAAAATTTAAAAAATTCAACTATAAATAGAGATATTCTATAAAATAATAGAATTAGAATGCTCAGATGAATGATAAAATATCGCTATTTATTTTTTTCAAAATTCTTCAAATAATGTTAGATTGAAAGAATATAACAATAGAACCTTCATGTGCTTCATTAGGAACATCATCATGATGTAGATTACGTTCATCGATTTGTGGAACATCATCATCGGCAGGAATAGCAGCAGCATCTTCTGCACATTTAAAAATTAAAAAAATACAACTATAATTAGCGAACTAAATAAAAAATATATTTTAAATGTAATATATTAATTACCATCTATGTAAAACATTTCATTATATAAAAGAACGTAAATCAACGAAGGAATAATGAAAGGAATATTACCTTCATTTTTGTTTGAACCCATTGGGATTTGTATATGTGGTGTTGGAGGTTTGAAGACTTCATAACCATCAGCATTAAAAACAGATAGTGATAATGTGGACTTATCTTTTAGGATAAAGAGTAGAAAATCTCCACTTTTTATAGGAAATTGAGAGCGTAGTTCATAAACACCAATTACAAACGCGAATTTCCCAGGAAGTGCATGAACCTTCAAGCGACAATGGAAATCGTGGTTTGCTCGCACATTAAAGTAACGTCCATGGACGTCATCGCCAAGATGGTTGTGGACAAAGTCATTATCAATGGGCTGAAACATATATATATTAAACAAATTAAATAGTAAGATAATGGAATTAATCTAATTAATATGTGAACTGTTTATTGTGATTAATAATATACAAAAGGTAAATTTTAATAAATCAATTATTACTTACCAGGATAAGACCCAACTCATTTGACACGATATGATAAAACAGTGGAAGATGTTGTGAAGAGGAATCACTATGGACATGGATCAGCAACCAAAAATCATGTTGAACGGGATAAACAACGACATAATCGTTCTTCTTTAAACCTAAGTGCAGTGACAAGAGTGCCCATCCAGTAGTGAAGGAAAGTTTACCATTAATGGTACCAGTTTTTAAATCCCAAACAGTTTGATCATGTAGTTGGACACGAATCGTTGGAACAGGATGTTCGTGTTTGTAATAGTCTTGAACAAAAGAGATCGGAAGTTGCTAACATAAGACAAAGAGTAGTTGTTAGGTAAAAAGAACAGGTGTAAATAATGAAATAAATCTTATATAGTCGAAAATTACCAAATAAGCATCAGCTGGATAAGTAATAAGTTTTAGAAACCCTCGTGGAATATCCATTTCAATTTCTTTCTAAGACCCTGCTACATACCATTCAAGATTAAAAATTTCAAACCTTTATCCTTCAAAAAACCAAGTAAAATGCATACTATTGATACAAATCCACACATACCTTAACAAAACCTCCAACCTATATACATACAAATCAATATAACAAACATATAACAGGCAATTGCGGTATGTATAAAAATAACTTCACATAATAAGTCAAGTGTATGTTGTTGTCTAAGAACCTATATCACAGAAGATACTACTTCAATAAAACCACATAACCATCATTTTGCTAACAATCAGTTTCAAATTTATCCTCATTTAAAAAGTGGAGATTTTTTAAGTTTTATAAAACGACCATTTTTTCATATGACATTTATTCACCATATTCCAATCATATAGATTACCAAGTCCTTTTGGAATATATGCCAAGCCTGCGTCCATCTTGTTTAAATGAATTATTTGTGATGACAACAAACATAGAAAAAATGCATTTATTATGCAATGCAAAATCATACAATCATAAAAGTCATAGCCTAGCTTCAATTTAAAGGCCAACTGCATTAAATAAAACTTTTTTAAAACCCAACCTGCATTACAAAAAAAATATTTTAAAACTCAATTGCAACTGCCCATTCATTCATCTATTGATCAAACTTTAAGAAAGGAAACAACCTGCAATTTAACTCATTATAAATTAAAAGTTATAGTTGCAACGCCCATTGTATTCTTCCACCTAAATAACAACAGTAAAGTAAAATAGATTTTATATGTTTAGAGGTTCCTAGTATAACGATCAATAGAAAATTTTAACCAAGCAATCAAGCAAGCAAAAGTCTAATAGGCAAAAAGTAAATTATTAACCAATGAGACAACATGGGTGACTAATATTTTAATTCAAAAGCAAAGATTTTACGCAGAATCAATTTAACAAAAGCAATGACAACTATCAATGGGTTCAATTGGATTGAAAAATCAAAATGGTTATTATGATATTATTGAATCAAAATAGCAAAAGCTTAACTGATGCACAATCAATTATTATTAGTTAGCAATAAGCAATTAACAAAAGCATATTGTCTTAAGTTTCTATCCATGAGAAGCAGGTTTTTACAAAAACCTGAATTCATAAATAGACACATTGCATTAGCATTAATCTGTACTTTACTGCGTGGAGAATATGAAGAAGTAATCAGAAGTAATTTGTTGATATACAAATTTCAAGGTACCAACATACATGATAAGTTGATAACTAAGAGTTACTGCATACAACTATACATTACCATTTGTATCATCCAACAAATGATGGTTAACATAAACAGAACATTATCAATCAATCCACACTTCTAATTCTCTAGCAAGCAAAGAATTATACTTCCAATGGCGATTGAAACGACCAAGTTCAGATCCGAACCAAAACACCACCAAAACACAAAATCAAACAAAACACACATCCTTCACAACAAAACCTAACATCATTCCACACGAATCAACTTCAATCAACAAACCCTAACTACAATTTCACAACAAAACCGCAAACCAAAAATACACAAACCACCGCAAACCAAAAAAACACATTAACATTTGTATCATCCAACAAATGATGGTTAACATAAACAGAACATTATCAATCAATCCACACTTCTAATTCTCTAGCAAGCAAAGAGTTATACTTCCAATGGCGATTGAAATGACCAAGTTCAGATCCGAACCAAAACACCACCCAAAACACAAAATCAAACAAAACACACATCCTTCACAACAAAACCTAACATCATTCCACACGAATCAACTTCAATCAACACACCCTAACTACAATTTCACAACAAAACAGCAAACCGTGGCATCCTCAAACCGTAATCAACAGCAACACCAGAAACCGTAATCAACACAAACCGTAAACATTAGAATTTTTGGTGATGATGATGATGATGATGATTAACTGGGTTAATGGAGAGTGTAGATCGTGAATTGAAAACGTACCGCCGTAGACTGCGGAGGAAGTAGAAGATCGACGGTGGCCGAATAGTTCGCCGGCGGAGATTCTTTGGCTCTAGGAAAACAGGCCGGAGAGTATATGGCCGGAGATTGCAGATTTGAAGGTGGAAGAGAAAGGGGAGATGGAGTGAATGTGGCTCTAGGGTTTTTTGGAAGATTTGTTATACCCGGGTTAAGCCCATGGGTATATAGATCCGCGTGTTTGTTCAGATTACAAAACGGGTTAAGCGGGAAATGAAATGTTGCTTTTAGTTAGGAGGTGCCATGTGTCAAAAAGGTAGTGTTAGAAATGGACATGTGGCACCAGAGATTTTGGTTTATTAGAGTTTTATAGATATATATATATATATATATATATATATATATATATATATATATATATATATATATATATATATATATATATATATATATATATATATGTTAATTTAGCAAACCACACCAAAGTCATGTGGCAAGGCCTAATTGCAGTTTTGGTCTTTTTCAAGAATTACAACACAATAGCCATTACATACTCGGTTATAACACGATAGTCGCGTTTTACTCCTTTATTAAATTAGCTTCAAATAAAGTTTGAACTTTAACTAGAGATCGCTAAAGCTCGGCTTGATTTGAACTTTTTATAAGCCGATATTGAGTAACTCCAGGGGCGACTCAATAATTTTGGGGGCCTAATTAGGGTTGTAAACGAAACGAAGTAACACGAACAAGGTCTTGTTCGTGTTCGTTTATTAAGGAAAGATGTTATTAATAAACTGTTTACGAACACTTAACAAACGATATATGTTGTTCGTGTTTGTTCATTAAGGAAATGAACAATTTACAAACACTTACCGAACATAAATGAACACCAATAAAAATAAACAAACGCAAACAAATGTTCATAAACATAAGCAAACAAAAACGAATAAGCTTTAATACAAAGTCCACATAATCATTAGGATATACTTAAATGAACGAACATAAACGAACATCCAGCTGAATAATTCACGAACTGTTTGTTGAACATTAGGTTTATTTATGGCACTAGCCTAACTGATATAAAAATCTAGTGGCCTTTATAAAGTAGGTCAACTCAATATCTATTGATCAAAGAAAACAATATATTATGATAAAGCATCAATGAATTAAATATTAATGTGGTAAGAAATAAGGATGAAAAGACGCAAAACGGAGCCATAATAAGTTGCAATGACTGCCTAAGTTTTATGGAAAAATAAATGTTTTGTTAAAATATGACATTGTCTCCATTTTGATTTATAATATTAAGTTAGCTGATTTGACCTCTAAAAAAATTAAATATTTTAGGCTTACCAGACTTGTTCAGGTTGAATCATCTTATTATGTCACATAAAAAGGTAAGAAAAATAAATAAAAAACATGTAAGCAATACAAAGTAAATACAAAAGATATAAGAATTTAAAATATTATTTTTAAATGATAACTTAAAATTTTGATGGTGTTAAGCAACAACTTTTTTTAACACTATAGAACCACCCATGGGTAACTTACTAATGTCTAGATTACTTAGTAATTTATGTTCATTCCCTACTAGGTCTCTACGCTCTTGGTCACACGGAGTGGACATGAGGAAAAGCCGGGTGGTGCCCGGGGAAAATCGGAATCGGTCGGGAACACCGTGCCCCCCGGTTCAATTACTCACTGACCCGATGAATTTTTCCCGGGATTCACTAATTTGTACAACCCAATGCAACTTGTACTATACCACCCTTAATCCATGTTGGGGGAATGTAGGAAAAGCTGGGACGACACCGTCCAAAACAGGAAAAAAAAGGTAGAAAGGACCAGAGAAAATGAGAAAAATGATGTGACGCTAATGTATCATACGAAAAAAAAGAAAAATAAAAAACGGAACGGTTGATAGTGACCATGCACACCTACATGCAATATAATATAGTCATATATTGTTTGTTTAGCGAACAAGAGTTGAAAGTAAAAATCATGTCCGACGGACTCTTTCAAATCTTACTTCTATTGGATTATTGGGCCCGGCCCAAATTTTCGCTAACATGGTTCGACTCCTTCAAATAGATATTAAGTTTGACATTTTTATTTCTTTGACCGTTCATGTTGACTTCTAAATCCAACATTTTCCTTTATGTCTTTCACTTTATACTCATTAACTTATGGAGAACACATTATATTAAATTTAATAAAAGGTGTTTGAAGCGCATCAAATCTATTATAATACATATAAATATCCGAAAATGTTAATCAATTAACTACTCGTCTTTGACTCTTGTCCATCCTATTGGTTTGAATTGATCTTCTTCACAACTTATTTTTTAAGATTTATTTACGATATGCACAAGTGGTTGAAGTAAGAATAAACAATTTAATGCTTTAGATTTTATGTTGCTTCTGCATGGACCCACTAATCCATCTCTTGACCCACTAAATTACTTTACGAGGCCTCCAATATATGTATTATTAATTAAAAGTACTTTCATTTTTCTATTTATCTTTATTTGTTTTATAAAAAATAAAAAAATTAATCTATTGCGACGAAATTTCATCACTATAGAGTTTATCCAAAACTTCGTTTCTTCACTCCAATCAAGCAAGACCTGTGGGGATCTGGAAATCAAAAATTTCTAAAAACAAACCCGCGACTACATTTCATCGCAATACCTTGATATATAGCGACGATTTCATTTCGCCGCCTAAGGTGTTGCGACTAAATATTTATTTTATGGTAGGGTAAGTTGATTTGTGTATTATCTTTCTAACTAGCTATTCAAAATCCAAAAAAAAAAGAAGAAAAAAACAAAAAAAAAAACAAAACAAAGTTCAGAATGGAAGGAGTGTGCATTTGCTTTATTTGTAATGTAGTTATCGCCACCTACAAGTCACCGCTAATACACACCACCATCACAATTGTTGTCGTTGAGGGTATGAGTTGTCGACGGTCCATCGGAAAAGGTCCATATGAGAACGTCATGGGAAAAGACTTCATCTGGGATAATTGACGGAAATTATCGAGGGATAATTGATGACCCTTTTTATGTTAATTTTTTTACCAATGTTAAATCACTATTATTGACCTTCATTGATCATGTTTAACCACAGGTGAACTAAAGTGTCATACCTTTCCATGCACGGAACAATGGGTTGTGATGAATAGTAATGGTCATTCAAATCATAACTGGGGTATGACCAATTATATAATTTTTTTATAGCAATGATATTTATTTTAAATGGTTAAGATAAGATACCTAACATGTAAATATAAAGAGGTGTTATGTTCAAGTCTCATTCTGAGCACAACTACTTAGGGTTGAGCAATGATTTTTTTTAAGTTGTAGGTTTCCTCCTAAGGAATTGAAAGTACGGTCCCGATTAAAAAACAAATAGGTGGGTCCGATTAAAATAACACATATTCATCTAAACAGAATTGTACATCGGCGTTAAAAAAATATCAATGTTTGATAATAATGAACCTAATTGAGTAATTGGGCTATATTGATCATATGGGACCTGATGTGTCATATTCCAACATACATATCATTATAAGTAATAACAACTCATTAAAACTCTTAATTGCTAATTTATGCCAATATTCCACCGACATTGACTCTAATTCACCATTATTTACCTGCATTTATTATGGGTTGTAACGAGATAACTGATCATTTAAATTGTAACTGACCATAAAAAGCCTTATTGTTTTTTTTTAAAGTCCAACGAATACTTGAGTATTTGACCATTTGAGAAAACCTATTAGCGATAAGAAGTTTTAATGATAAGAAGTCATTATAAGTCAAAATGGACCAAAATGAATCTAAATGACTCATTTAAGTTCATGTATGATGATACGCCTACCAAGTCACAATTTTTAATGGGCCTTGTTACGTGTTAGTGATTGTATTAGGATACACCATTTGTATCGTATAAATATTTTTTTACGAATACATTTGTAGATCATACAAAATAAACTCGAATATCATTATACCGCATTACAACTTCAGATCTTACGAAAAAAAACTATAATTACTTCTATATTGTATTACATTGTAAGCTTCCTAGAAATAGAAGAATACATACTATGCCATAAATGTAGATTATCGGATTCCACATGCGTACATGTCACAGACTCATATGAAATTAAGTAGGGCTGACATAACAAATCAGACACGACACGATAAGATACGAACATGATAAGACACGAACACGATAAGACACAGACACGATAAGGGCTGACACGAAAACGACACTATAACCAATCGTGTTATTTTTTCAGACACGAGCACGAACCTGTTTAGAAACAGGTTACACAATAAGACCTGTTAAGAGACACGATAAAAATCACACGTTTAGTAAAACAAAAATTGACTGAAGTGTATCAAAATCCTAAATATACCATAATCTTTAGCATGATAATCTTAACATATTTAAAAAAAAAGTCAATAAAAAAGTCTATTTTGACCAATAACATAGTTTAAGGAGGTAATATACGGAGTACGAAGAGAGCTTAGGCGGAGGCCAAAGACTCGATCGGTTGTACTGTGATAGTCGTATTCAATTGAAGCGGTTGAGCAAGAAATTAGGATTTTAAATTAAACATGAAAAAATGACATATATCATATATATATATATATATATATATATATATATATTATTTTAATAAGCTAAAAATATTAACAGGTCTTAACATGTGCATTAACAAGTTAACAGGTGTTTGATCTGTTAAGACACGATATTTATCGTGCCTTTAACGTGTCGACCTGTTAATGACACGAAACCTGTTAACTTCGTGTCGTGTCGTGTCGTGTTAACAGGTTCGTGTCAGAAATTGACAGCCCTAAAATTAAGCATGCACATATGTTGGTATGTTGCATTTTATAACTCCTAGTACACCTATTCTAGCATAACTCTACGCGTGAAGTTTGTATTTCACACAACATGTAGAAGTGTCTACTAGAGTACTAGGACAAATGAGGTTACCACCAAAATGATTAATGACCACATGTAGGAAAGAGAACACATGGGCGATTATATGGTCGTGACAATACCAACAAACTAGTTGCAAACAAATTAGCACGTACAAAATATTCAACATCACATTTGGCCATACTATACTTTCAAAGTCACCAATCGACCATACAATAAGTGATGTCAATAGACATTATTATCAAAAGGGGACGGAAATAAAAATGTGACAATCAAAGGGTTCTTGAGGGTATTTATAGTGAGCATGTCCGAAGGATCACTGACGACCAAAGCAACTGCAAAATTTCTCATCCGTGACAGACCGACAACCATTGAAGAATCTTGGATGAGATCTTATTTGAAATTCTTATCCTTAATATCAGTCGCTTATAAGTCGTTGATTATTGATGACTATTTAAAATTTACTATTTTATTTTTTGGGAGTTTCTCCTAACTGTCCGAAATTCATCAGTAATTACCAGAATACAACGACGAGTATTAGATTTTCTTTTTAAATATGAATGATCTATCGCTGATTTTGTCATTGCTGAAATTCAATCACTAGTAGTGGTGTCACCGTTAATCCATAAAAGTATGTTAGTTTGATTAGTAAAATAGTATAGTTTTGGCAAAAGAATGAAAGATGATGTTCTTTGTAGTAACTCTCAAAACACTATTATAAGTAAGATTTTTATGAGTAAGTTACTATTTTATAAAGTATCCTCATGGCATTTATAGCAAGTTATGATATTTTCACTTGTATATTAAAGCAATGCATCTCTATGAACATCAATGTCATATATTCTACCAACATGCAACATATAAAATTCTCTTTTGAAACCACATATCTTTTATCAATACAGCTAGTCGATCTAGTCTTTTGCCTAACACGATTTTGTTGGTCCATTGTTGTTTCCTTTCTATATATTCTTTGAAAAGGGGATTTGTTAACCTAATGAGACATCTAATGTCATCGTTTTTCTTGCAATTTGACCCTGAATTATGACCACCAGAGTAGTTGAAACACACGTAAAATAAATAAATAATTATATTATGACCATTACAACTTGCTTACATTTGGTTTACAAATAAACTCTTTATTTGTGTTGAGAATGGCATTCCTTTACCTTTAATACCATGTATAAATGGTCATATATTGAAGAAATTTAGTGGTCAATACACCATAAGGTAGTATTTGAAAAATCAAAGCCATCATAAGCTACTTTTCTTTGATCCAATATGGTGTGCAATAGATGACTATGGCTTCCACTACCAAAAGGATGGTGCTTTAAATCCTATTAGGATATGCAGGATCGGGTTTTGTCACTTAACACTTTTTTTTCTCTCAAACTCACTTATAATAGTCACTCAAACAAGATGAAGCAATGTCTTTGACAAGAGTTGATAGTAATATAATAAGTAATCAATGCAACAAGCGGAAATATTTTCAAGGAACTTGTATATATTACTTCTCAACTCAAGATTACAAGACACTTACAAGCATACAACAAGAGTTACAATGAGAAACTATATATACTAAATCCTACAGCCGGTTATTCTTGATACCAGCTGGAAACCTAAGACTAAAGCATATACTACAATGCTATAGTTAAGGTATCTTAGATAAAGTATTATCTAAGATATGGTAGTCATGACATGTCCATGACTTACCTTTTGTCACCAACTAAAGATGGCAACTGTACTTAACATGAAAGGTAAACAGTAGATTAAAGTATGGTCAACTACATGGCTTTTGAGAAAACGCCATGCAGTATCTCAGAGATTTGCAGCGGACTGTCAGACAGACCATACTTATGTCTACTGGATAATAGAAGTGTCTTCCGAAGGTTAACTGGCTTCGGAAGAACAAGTTCTTCCGAAGCCACTTATACTTCGGAAGATGCTTCTATGCTTCCGAGGCTTTAAGGACTTCTTTATTCTTCGGAAGTTGACTTCAGAACTTTGTCTTCAAGTCTTGAACCTTCGGAAGTAGCTTCTTTACCTTCGGAAGTTGGAGTTCTCCTTCGGAAGTGTATTTTACACTTAGACTTCGGAAGAACTCTTTCTTCCTTCGGAAGTCCCACACTTGGCTTCGGAAGTCCTTTGCATGTAGTACTCAAAATCTTCTAAGTGATATTGTTTTGGTTCAACAGCAACGCCTCTTATGATCCAACAAACTCCCCCTAGGCTGATGCTACCAAAACTTCACTTATCTCTACTTCTCAAAGTTTTCAGCACCAGGGATAGAAGATATTTGTCTGTCTCTCTGTTCTTCCCGAAGTGGTGCTGAGAAGCTTGTACAAGTCATTCGTGGATAGGAGATCCAGTCTATCACTTTGAATGACGTGTACCCTTTGTTGTGACCCCCTGAAGAGAGTTAGTTGACGGGAGTTGTAGTCATACTCCCATCTAACTATGGACTCAAGTTCAGGACCTTCAACCATTTGAAGAAAGGCTTTGCCTTTGGTTGCTGATCCTTTTCTTTGCTCCTCCTCTCTCAGTTTTGACTCCTCTTCAACCTTGCTTCTTGCAGTGAGCTCGGCCATGTGAAGGCTGCCTAGATGATTTCTGATGTGAGCAGCTACTTCGGAGTTTGAGGGGTTGGAGAATGGTTTCTCTGCTAACTCAGCATATCGAATCTGCTGCTTAAGTGTAGCAGAGATGAGGCATTCAGCCTGTTAATCTCACCATTCTCTCTCTCAACAACAAAGTTGTGAGAAGAGTCTTCGAACCTCCACTGGACTATCTTCTTTCTGGGTACAAGAGATTGTCTTGGTACCCTGTCTCCTTTCTTTGTGTCCAGCAGAGTCACCAGCCTTCTCCTCAGCTTCTTTTCTTCCTCATTCAATGTATCTGAATTGAGGCCAAGGAGTCTTGCGGCTTGGTCCAAAGTTCCTCTTGGTAGATCAAGAAACTCATCTCTTGTGAGGGAACTTGAGGATCCATCAACATAAGTCAGGTTGATTGTATCCTCCTCACAAGAGATGTCGCTCAGAGTAGTGCAGTTGATGAGCTTGGTTTTGATCTCCTTGAATTCCTCCATTGAGAGATGTTTAGAAGGCTGAGGGGATGGTTTGATTGGTTGTTGGGTAGGTTTAGGAGGTTGGGTTCTGGGTAAGGCTTTAGGTTGGGATGGGTAGTTTAGGTGGTTGAGGTGAGGGAGTTGGTAGATGGGAAGGTGTAGATTCAGGGGTGAAAGGTTCAGGTTCAGTTTTGATTGGGAAGGGAAAGGGTATTGGTTCAGGTTGATGTTGGGTTTGGATATTTGGCTGAGAGGTGGCTTTGAAGGTCATCCCCTGTCCCCTTCTATACATCTCCTTTCTTTCCCTGCACGAATGTCAGCCTTGATGTCACTGACATGTCGTTGCAGAGTCTTTTCAGACATTGGACCCACTTGCCTGCCAGAGAAGCCATGAGCTTTAAGATAGTTCTTCATCCAAGCTTTGTCACCTATCTTCTTGGCGGCAGACAGTCCAGCCTCTTCTTCCTTCTTCTTCTTTGCTACCAGCTTCTCCCTTGCAGCTCTCTTTCTCTCCTTCTCCATTTGATCTTGCTCTTTGTTAAAGAGCCACAAGATCGTGTCACTGTTGTGTGGAGATAACTCATCTTGAGAGAATCCTCTGGAGAGTAGGAAAGTGATCCTTTCTCTCCTGAGCTGCAGATCAGCTTCTCTTTCTTTTCTCAGCCTTTCTTCTTCCAAGGCCAACCTTGCAGCTTCTTCTTTTTGCTGTTTTTGCAGCAAGGTTGCCTTTTCTAGCTCTATCAGCTCCTCTAATGGTAGCAGGAGTACATCTTCCGAGGCAGCCCCTAGACTGACAAGTCTATCAATTACCTCCACCCTTCTTCTATTGTTGATTGCCTCTTGGTTGGCTGTAGCTGCTTTTGAACTTGCAGCTAACAGTTTCCCAGTTGGCAGTCTTCCTTTCCTTTAAGTTTCTCCAGTTTCTCCATCCTTTCTTCTTCCAGAAGCTCTTCCGAAGTCATCTTCCTTTTACCTTTAATGTCTTCGGAAGTGCTAGACTTTGGTGGTTCTTGGGTAGAAGACTCAGGTTGGATGGTGGAGGTAGGAGCTGAGGTCAATGCAGATGTAATGGCTAGTGGTTGGCTGAGAAAATCCTCCCTATTAACCTCAGATGCAAGTTCCAGAATTGCATCTGTGACTATTAGATCATCGGAAAGAGAGAACAGTCCTTCCGCAGCAGCAATTTCAGCAGCTTCGGAAGTTTGAGTTGGTTCTTCCGAGGCTTCAAATTGTGCTTCGGAAGCTTGTGAAACACACCTTCTGTCCCAACTATTTCAGTTGCTGGGGCCATCAGTCCTAGTTTCCCCTTCGAAATCAATCTCAGGTTCCACTTGGGCCTTAGGTTGACCAACTTCCTCAACAGTGGTAGGAGGTGCATTCAACCTTTGAAGCTCTTGAGCTCCAAAGTATATCACAGACATATCTGGACTTGGTTGATCAATGAGGGACTCTAAAAGGAACTTGTTGAAGATCCTATTTAGATCCTGAAGCATCCTTTGATCCACTTGAATCACAACTGGAGGAGGCTCAGGGAAGATGGCGGTTTGTTTTGAGCTCAAAGAAGTGAGAGCTTGACTGATGGAATCCTGTCTTTGACTTAGTTCCTCAACATTCTCCCCCTTTTTGGTAGCATCATCTTGAGAGGTAGATGAGCTAGAGGAAGAGGCCAAGGAGACTTGAATGGGTACATGCCTAACGATCTCTCAATCTGTTTCTCAGCTAGTTTTACCTTGAGACTTTCAATCTCAAGTTGCTGAGTGGCAGACCTATCCTCTAAAGTCTTAACCTTTGATTCAAGGTTTGAGACTTTAGAAAGTAGGTCTCTTATTGTGAGTTGCAGTCTTCCCTCATCTTCTTTGGAAGAATCACGGGGAGATGAGGTAACATACCTAGTATGTTCATCCTCACCACCAGATGTGGTTTCTTGGCACCCTGGTTTCCCTTGCACAATGATGTCTCTTTCAGAGGCATCATAGGGCATGGTTGCCGTAGATTCAGTCTGACTATTGTTACCACTGTCCTGAGGATCCAATGAGGCTCCTTCAGTAGTGGCAGCTGAATCTACATGAGTCCCCTCCACATCAGTGGGACTCACCTCAGTAGGGCTTTGCTGGTGTGGGCTAGAGACAAGAGGTTTCTCTAGGCTCTGTTGATCCTTAAGGGGTGTTGTGGATCAACTTCATTGCCTTGGAGAGACATAGTCTCTTCACCAGCTCCGGTCAATAGGTCAGTAAAAGAGAAGGAATGAAGACCTAAAGACCCGGGACTTTGATCAATGTCAAAAGGCATTGAGCTGTCCCTTGGTGGCTGCTCAGGGGAGTATAGAGACTCACCCTGAGGGCTATCAGCTGGGGTTATGGGCTCATGGGTCTGAGACTGAGGAGACTCAAGACCCATATTGAGGTCAATAGTGAAGGATTGGGGGACCTCTGGCTGAGTGGGAGCCCCTTGTTCCACTCTAGCCTTTTTTGTTTGAAGAGGAGGGGCTTGTTCAATCAGAGTAGATTGAACAAGGGTTCGTTTGGTTCGTCTCTGATAGGTGACTTTTATTGGTGGAGAAGGTAGATTTGGAATGGTGAGGGTTGTTGCTGGTGTGGGTTCATCACCTGTGGGGATAACAGGGATGTCACCAGGAGCCATTGGCTCAATCATACCTGGAAGTAGTGCGGTATCCCTTCCAGTGTAGTTGGTAGACACTCTCTTCAAAACTTTGAAGATAGTTGGCCTCATTTGAGGAGCAGATAGAGTAGCTGCACAGACAAGCTTACTCTGATCTAGCTCGCAGTTGATTATGTGCTGTAGAAATCTGGGATACATAAAGAATGTGTCCCTTTGCAGATTTCCTATGAGGTTAGTCAGCACAAACCTGGAGTAGTTGAAGCGCAAGCCTTGTACCAACCCATGAACTAGGCACCCGAGTTCATAGGGAATTTGATCCCATCCCCCTGATTTGTTAGATAAGCAGTGGAGAACCACATGTAGCAGGAACTTCCACTTGTAGGAGAAGTTGAATTTGTAGACTGTAGACCTGCTTACATCTCCACCGTATCCCATTTGGAGATAAGAGTTATCTAACTCAGACTTGGGGAATTCCGTCGGTGCGCCTTCATCATGGAGCTCAAGATGCTCCCTGATGATTTGTTCAGTAACGATCAACTCTTGGCCACATACACTTGACCTGATAGCACGAACCCCATTTAGGGTTTCAACCCGACTATTCGCCCAGAATTCGGACATTTGGTTGGTGTAAATGGTAGGGTTTACAGTCAGTGCTGTGTAATATGAAGATTGGGCTAAGAAAGAGATAATATCAGAGAAGTCGGCATCCCTTGAGGAGTCAAGGAGTGCGACTTGGTTGTGCTGAGGGTTTAGAGCCATTGGAAAGGTAGCAGAGGAAAAGTTCTTGAGAGAGAGTAAATTGGTGAAGAAGAAAGCTTTTAGGGCAGTGAATTTGGTAAAAAGAGTGTAAGTGATTAATCGGAAGTATTTAAATGGGTGAAATGGCGGTTTAAAGGGTGGTTTGGATAAGATGATGTGAGGGTTCAGAGGATGATGTGACAGGGGCGGTAAGGTTAGCCATTTAAATAATCCGACATCATTAACAAAATCTTTACTTTTTACAGAGTGGGGCCCAAAAGATTTCCGTTACACAGTAAAATCCTTCTTCCGAGTATAAGGTATTTCCGAAGGTAAAGTTCTTCCGAAGGCAAATGTATTTCCGAAGGTAAATAAATTGCTTCCGAAGATACATGTTGCTTTCAAGTGGAAAGTATTAAGTGCTTCGGAAGTAGATCTGAGATTACCTCAATCGCTTCTTCCTTCCGAGACTTAGTATACTTCCGAGAAGAAAATTATCCTATGAGAAATTTGCTTCGGAAGTTATGCTAGATATCTTCCGAAGGCAAGTTTCTCTTCGGAAGAACTTATACTTAGTTAAATAAGAAAGGATCTTTTGTAACAGGGCTTAGATTGTATTGACATAAGACTTTACATATTGAAAAGGTTTTCAAATGAGATTGACTAGTCAATGTTTATCATCCCAATAGCTGTAATAAGATACTTAAATCTTTGTTCATCAAATGCTTTGGTGAACAGATCAGCATATTGTTCATTTGAATTGACTTTGACTAGTTTGATAAGATTTTTCTCATGAATATCTCTAATGAAATGATACCTGATGTCAATATGCTTTGTCTTTGAGTGCTTTACTGGATTTTCTGTGATGGATATAGCACTGTTGTTGTCAATGTGGATAGGAGTGCTCATGAAGTTGAATCCATAGTCAATCATCTGGTTTTGAATCCACAGCAGCTGAGCACAGCAACTTGCAGCAGCAATGTATTCAGCTTCAGCAGTTGATGTAGAGACACAGGATTGCTTTTTGCATTGCCATGAGATGATCCTTCCACCAAGAAATTGACATCCTCCTGATGTTGATTTCTTGTTGATGTTGCAGCCACCACATAATCACTGTCAGAGTATCCATAGAGATTAAAATCACTATTTCTTGGATACCAGAGACCTAACTTAGGTGCTCCTTTGAGGTATCTGAGGATTCTCTTGACAGCAATTAGGTGAGACACCTTCGGAGCAGCCTGATATCTTGCACAAATGCAAGTTGCAAACATGATATCAGGTCTACTTGCTGTAAGATACATCAGAGAACCAATGATTGCTCTATACTGATGTTGATCAGTATCCTCCCCCTCAGAGTCAGGGCATAAATCATGGTTTCTGGGTATGGGTGTCTTTGCTGCTTTACAATCCTTCATATCAATCTCTCTAAGATGTCATTGACATACTTAGATTGATTGATGAAAAACCCTTCCTTCAGTTGTTTTACCTGAATTCCAAGGAAAAAGTCCATTTTTCCCATAGAACTCATTTCGAATTTCTTCTTCATAATGCTCTCAAAGTCTTTGCACATTTGGTCATTTGAAGAACCAAATATGATGTCATCGACATAGACTTGAACTAGCAAAATGTCTTTCCCAGACTTTCTGATAAAGAGAGTCTTGTCAATGGTTCCTCTAGTGTAGCCGTTCTTCAGAAGAAATTGAGACAATGTCTCATACCACAGCCTAGGTGCTTGGTGCAGCCCATATAGAGCTTTATCCAATTTGCACACATAGTTTGGATGCTGTGGGTCTTCAAATCCTGGAGGCTGGCATACATAGACTTCCCTATCTATATCCCCATATAGAAAGGCACACTTGACATCAAGCTGGTAGACAGTGAAATTCTTGGATGCAGCATAAGCAAGGAAGATCCTAACTGCCTCAAGTCTTGCAACAGGTGCAAAGACATCAGTATAATCAATTCCTTCCTCTTGAGTGTATCCTTGAACCACTAGTCTTGCCTTGTTCTTGATAATCAAGCCTCTGTCATCTCTTTTATTTCTGAAAACCCACTTGGTGCCTATAGGTACTTGACCAGATGGTAGCGGACATAGGTTCCAAACCTTCTGTCTTTTGAATTGAAGCAGCTCCTCTTGCATTGATTCAACCCAGCTACTATCCTTTAAGGCATCTTCCACCTTCTTGGGTTCCATTTGGGATAAGAAGCATGAGTACAGGCAGACATTCCCATTGTGAGTTTGTCCCCTTGTTCTCACACCCTCAGAGACTTCCCCTATGATGTTTTCAGCTGGATGAGTATTGTGAATTCTAAGTCTTGGAATTACCTCCAGCTGCAAAGATAGGTCCAAGTTGGACATATTTTGCTCTGGAGCTTGAATACTTGGTCCAGCTGCTGTTTCAATCTCATTCAATGAGGACTGATTGAATGAAAGAGAAACATCATCATTTCTTTTTCTTTGCTGTGAAGCATCATTAACAGTTGCCTGTTCCTTCAAAATGCTGCTTCCATCAGCTTGGTGTTGTGTAGGATCACCTGAGGAGACTTGAAGATCATCAGGTGAGTCCCTTGTTGAAGTTCCACTATTTCTTGAAATGGTTTACTGTCAGATCTTTCAATAGTGGAACTTGATTTGTTGTTGTTCTTGGAGAACTTGGAGCAGGTCTGGGAAGCTCAAACAGTTGATCTTCATCAGAATTGCCTTGAGCACCTGTTCCAGCTGAAACATTCTCACAAGATGGTTTAGAATAGTTTGGAAACAATTCTAAATCAAAAATATGATCAGGGCCATTCCCCCTAACACAAGGAGTGTGCTCATTAACTACAATGTTGGAGGATTCCTCAAATTGTTGGTTTTTAATGTTATAACCCTGTAAGCTTTAGAGTGGGAGGAATATCCAACAAAGATGGCATCATCTGACTTTTCAGCAAATTTTGCTAAATTGTCTTTTGTGTTAAGTATGGTACACCTGCTGCCAAAGGACCTTAGAAAGCCAATGAACGGTGGCCTCTTGTTCCATAGCTCATAAGGGGTCTTTCCATGTGGCTTTACTACAAGAACTCTGTTCTGCACATAGCATGCAGTGCTGACTGCCTCTGCCCAGAATGTTAGAGGCAGCTTTGAATCAGCTAACATAGTCCGAGCAGCCTCAATAAGTGTCCTATTTCTCCTCTCAGCAACACCATTTTGTTGAGGAGTTCTAGGAGCACTGTATTGTCTGGCAATCCCTTTTGAGTTACAGAATGAGTCAAGAACAAAGTTCTTAAACTCAGTCCCTTGATCACTTCTGATTATTTTAACCTTGTGATCAACTTGATTTTCTATTTTAAGAATAAAGATTTTAAGTTTCGCAGTTTCATCTTTAGTTCTTAAAAGAGAACCCCATGTAATCTAGTAAAATCATCAACTATCACAAGGCAATATGATTTCCTTCCAATGCTCATTATACTTGTGGGACCAAATAGATCCATGTGCAATAAGTGTAATGGAGTAGTGATAGAGTTAACAACTTTGGATTTATGAGAAGACCTGTGTTGTTTCCCTTTCAGGCAAGCAACACAGTTATCTTTGCAGAAAAATTCCTTTTTAGGCAAACCATGTACCAAGTTATTTTTAGCCAATTTATTCATTGTCTTAAAATTGACATGACACATTCGTTTATGCCACAGTGTTGACTCATCACTATCAGCTTTGGAAAGAAAGCATGATACTTCTCCCATTGGGGAAGCATTGTTCATATCAAGCTTGTACATATCCCCTCTCCTGGGAGATCTAAGAAGCACCAATTCCTGAGGAATTGTCATCCCAGGTTTGAGGATGATGCACTCATGTTCTGTGAAAAGCATTTGATGCTTTTGATCACAAAACTGAGAAACACTTAACAGGTTGTGTTCAAGCTGTTTGACAAAATTAACTTTGTCAACTTTTAGTTTCCATTGGATATACTTCCTCTGCCAGAAATATATCCTCCGGCCTCACCTCCAAACTGGACAGGACCTCCATCATAATGTTGAAATTGTTGAAGGAGAGATCTGTTTCCTGTCATGTGCCTGGAGCATCCACTATCTACTATCCAAATGTTGTTATTCTTGTCATATGGATGTCCCTGCACATAAGGTGAGAAAATTAGTTTTGATTGGAAACCCAAGCCTTTTTGGTCTTGGGTTCTTCCAATGAAAGTGACATGATTGAACCAAAATTTATGCATGGGGGTTCAATGGATGTCTTTGAAGAAGAGGTTTGGGCTACAGCATCTTCCTTGATCTTCCATTCCATCCCTTGGTTGATCATAGAAGATGAGCTTGATGAAGCTTTTGCAGCTTGGCATTCTTCCGAAGCTTCTTTCTTTTCGGAAGAGACCTTCACCACCTTTTCTTCCGAAGCAGTCTTCTTCTGGGATGGTTTCAAGGGAACTCTTTTGTGAGTCTTTGCAGCTTTTACTTCCGAAGCCTTTTCTTCTCGGAAGAAGAGTTTTCTTCCGAGACAAGCCTTGCTTCGGAAACAAGCTTTCCCTTTTTCAACACTTGAACCATCTGATATGGTCCAAATGTGAAACCTTCCCTGACTCCTTCTCTTTTAACATTATTTGCATAATGTGTGCTAGCAGGATTGTAATAACAATCTTTAGCCATGTGATTTTGCAAACCACACATTATGCATGCAATGTTAATTTTCTGGGAATTGGAGGGTTGCTGTTTCTTGTTCTTTTTCTCCTCATCAGCAACCTTTCCCTTTAACTTCTGATCCTTTGGTAGGACAGGAGTACTGGTATTATACTCCTTTCCTGAATCAGAAGGTCCAACCACCTGGAATCCTGCTGATATGAATACACCCTTTTGCTTTGGGTCTATCTTCAGCTTGGATTCAGCCACCTTCTTGGCAGTTTTTCTGGCTGCTTTAGCCCTGCTTTTTCTGGCTTTGGTGGTCAGAGATTGATCATCATTGGTCTGGGAGGGCTCAATTACCTGTTCCTTCCCTGTGATGGTCATGGTCTCCACAGTTGCATCACTCTTTGACTCTTTACAAGGTGGGTCAACAGATGGAACCTCTTGCTCTTCAGTACCACATCTTGGTTGTCTTACAGACTCATAAGAGTGTGGTGGAGCAATTTCATTGGTTCCCAACCCACTTTTGTTTTGATAACAAAGTTTGGAGTGAGAGGATGATGCAAGTATGGCTTGGAAGTTTTGCTCAGCAATAGCATACTTCCTGGCTTGAGCCTCAGCTGTGACAAGCTGGGCTTGAGCCTCAGTCAATTTGGATATTAAATCCTTGATTTGAGTCTTGTAGTTGGTGTGTTCATGTTTTAAAAGAGATACAGTTTTCTCTAACTCCTCAATTTTCTTTTGGTAGTCAGATTCAGCTCTCTTAAAATCAGATTTTAGCACATTTAAAGACTCAATATCGGATTTAATTTCCATATTGTAGTCCTGGTACAACTTAACCTTAGCAATGCAAGCAGGGGTACAGAGATGTTCATATACCTTATTTTCATCTGTTCCTGCCATGAGTGCTTGAGCAGGAGTCACATCTTGAACCATAAAGCTCCAGTCAACTTCTTGAGCCATAGCTGCAGTTTCAGTTGACTTCCCATTGGGCTTTGGTGTAGAAGGATGTGTGGAGGCCTGTGAGGTTCCCGGGTTGGACTTGGGAGCCTTGCATTCCCTTGCAAAGTGGCCAAGCTGGTTACAGTTGTAACACTTAGCCTTGCTTTTGTCAAACCCAAACTTGCTAGTGATTGGGTTTTGAGGGAATTGCCTTCCAGTTCTCTTAAAGAACTTCTTCGCTCTGTAGGTAAGGAGAGCCATTTGCTGGACAATGTCCACATACTCTATGTCATCTGGACTAAAGCACTCAAGATCATCAAAGCAGAACTGATGATCATTGGAGTGTCCACTCCCTGAGACAAACGCACAGCCCTCCTGAAAGGAGCTTTGCTGAGCTTGATGAGACCTTGGAGTCTCAGGGAATGTGATGTAAGGCCCAGATGAACAAGATGGCTGCTGGGTGTATGACAGGTACTGCTGAGACTGTGGGATACCTGAGCCTTCAGCAACCATTAAAGCGTTGCTAGCAGGAAGGCTCAAGGGTCTGCTTGCTTGGTGACCCTTCTTGCTTTCCATTTCCAAACGGTATCCATCTAGGATCCCATAGAGTTCGGTCATGGTGAGAGTGTTTAAATTCTCTGTTCTCTTAATGGAGACACAGTAGAAAGTCCACTCATTGGGTAGAGCACTCATGAACTTTCTGGTAAGGTCTCTTAGTTCTTGAGTGATTCCCACAGATTGGAGGGAGGAGATAAGATCCATATACCTGAAGTATTGCTGGCTAAAAGTTTCTCCAGCAACATAGGTGAAGTTCTCGAACTGCTGCTTCAGTGAGTCCTTCTTTGAATCATTAGAGCTCGAGTACATCTGAGCAAGTGCATCAAAGAGTTCTTTGGCTGACTTGCAATGCTCAAACCCCACCATGATGGAGTTTGGGATTGCAGTCATGAGAACAGTCATAGCATTGCTGTCAATGTCGAGCCTTTTCCTATCTTCATCAGAGTAGTCTTCGACATCCTTCTCGATCATGGCACCGTTTCCACCAGCAACTTTTGGCTTGTACGGGCCATTCACGATGGACTGCCACATCTTGCTATCCTGGTATCTGATGAAGCCTTCCATTCTTCTGCTCCAAGACCTGAAGTTTTCAGGATCGATGATAGGAGCTTTGGTCATCGTTCCCATTTCGACTTCAGATTTGTTGAGGGCCATTTTTGAGTGAGGTATAAGGAGGAGTGAAAAACTTGGTTGATTGGGATGGTAAGATCTTACAATCAAGAGCCTAAAAAGCTCTGATACCAATTGCAGGATCGGGTTTTGTCACTTAACACTTGTTTTTCTCTCAAACTCACTTATAATAGTCACTCAAACAAGATGAAGCAATGTCTTTGACAAGAGTTGATAGTAATATAATAAGTATCAATGCAACAAGCAAAAATATTTCAAGGAACTTGTATATATTACTTCTCAACTCAAGATTACAAGACACTTACAAGCATACAACAAGAGTTACAATGAGAAACTATATATACTAGATCCTACAGCCGGTTATACTTGATACCAGCTGGAAACCTAAGACTAAAGCATATACTACAATGCTATAGTTAAGGTATCTTAGATAAAGTATTATCTAAGATATGGTAGTCATGACATGTCCATGACTTACCTTTTGTCACCAACTAAAGATGGCAACTGTACTTAACATGAAAAGGTAAACAGTAGATTAAAGTATGGTCAACTACATGGCTTTTGAGAAAACGCCATGCAGTATCTCAGAGATTTGCAGCGGACTGTCAGACAGACCATACTTATGTCTACTGGATAATAGAAGTGTCTTCCGAAGGTTAACTGGCTTCGGAAGAACAAGTTCTTCCGAAGCCACTTATACTTCGGAAGATGCTTCTATGCTTCCGAGGCTTTAAGGACTTCTTTATTCTTCGGAAGTTGACTTCAGAACTTTGTCTTCAAGTCTTGAACCTTCGGAAGTAGCTTCTTTACCTTCGGAAGTTGGAGTTCTCCTTCGGAAGTGTATTTTACACTTAGACTTCGGAAGAACTCTTTCTTCCTTCGGAAGTCCCACACTTGGCTTCGGAAGTCCTTTGCATGTAGTACTCAAAATCTTCTAAGTGATATTGTTTTGGTTGCAACAGGCCTCTTATGATCCAACAGGATATTTGGTGGTGCCACTATTTAGGTCACTTGGATATATCATTTCTTGATAATATCCTACTTTTAAGCAAGAAATTATATGGTCCACATTGTAATAGAATATTAAAAGATGGAAGAATCAAGCCATTAACACAAGTAGAGACTTGTGCAATTTGGGTGATCACAAATAAGAGAGTTTAGGGTAATCCAGCTTCATCTATCTTCATTATTAATCATATGTACCAAGTAAACAAGACTAACAACCACATTTTATGCGCGATAAGGGCCCCACAAATCGAAGACAGCAACGGGCGTCAAACAAGAATAATACGAGAGTGATATTACTTAAATCTTAGCTCGTATAAGTCTTTGTTTACTTTCCACATTATGATTTCGAATTTGAATCACACGGACCAACTTTCCGCTCTAAAAAGTTTCCAACATAGTGTGATAACTAAATCATTTACCATAGTCAAAATAATGTTGATGTACATTTAGGTAGGGGGCAGATATGAGATCAACAATAACATTTTTTTTCATGTTTAGGTTTGAGAATGATATTAGGTGATACCTGATTAGACGAAAGTGGTAACCCACTTGTTTACCAGTATCTAAACCGAATATATTTATGCATTGTGTAATGTTTAAAAATATATTATATATAGAATTATGAATTTGTTAAAGTTGCTAAAAACCCAAAATTATTACAAACCTAAAACTGTTAGAATTCTACAAGTATTTGATATTCCTTGTGTTTGACTAAGGGTCTAATCTAATAGATATGGGTTAAGACCCATAAAATGTAATTGTGATTTGTGTTTATTCAACCTTTCATTATCTAACAGAAGAATCAGAAAATAGATTCATTAAAGCCCAAGCCCAATCTCAACCCCAAGCCCAAGCCCAAGCCCAAGCCCAAGCCCAATTACTAAGATGTCTTCTTCATTAATATGATCCTACGATTCTCCCATTTTACTTGCTATTATGCTCCGTCTGTGGTTCACAACACATGCTGACGTGGATATTATTTCACCCTCTTGTCCCCACCAATTTCTCCTATATATACTGAGCTCACATTGATGATCTCCTTCAAACCATCCTTAAACATCTTATCAATCATCTTCTTCAACTGCAAATCAAAATGGCATCAAGCACCCTCTATTCAAGCAACTCTAGAACCACATGGACCCCCCAAGAAAACAAACTCTTTGAACGAGCTCTCGCGGTGTATGATCGCGACACCCCTGACCGATGGCAGAAGATCGCGAGGGCCGTTGGTGGGAAAACCGCAGAAGAAGTGAAGAGACACTATCAAGTGCTCATTGAAGACCTCAGGCGCATCGAGTTGGGCAATGTTCCTTTTCCTAACTATAGATGTTAGTCTTGATCGAATGCGCGTCGACAGTAAGGTAATTAAAGTAATAATGTGATTGATAAGTTGGGCACTGAAGAGATAGATTCATTTTACATGAATGTTTATCATCTACCTTGTGGTAATATTGTCTATTGGTTTTATATGTTGTGTGCATTGTAATGTTACATTTGATGAATGTGAAATATGATTTAAATGTAATAGTTTCTTATATTGAAGGATTATATGTTTAAGTTTGTAAAATCGTCGTCATGGTTAAATTACATGCTAACTTCTCTATGATTTTCATCAAATCTTGACGATCTAAATGATATGAAACATGCAATATCTCCAACTTTTGTTTCACGAAACGCTAATGATATCGAGTGAACTCATGACATAAACTTACTAGTGACAATGTGGTGGGGTTCGAGCCGGAGAGAGGCATAAAAATATCAATAGAGCGCGATCATGTTACATCATGTTGCAATTCTTTAACCAAAATGTTCATAGACTATGTTTTTGGGTCTCAAACATCCTTCTTTTATCCCGATGTACTCAAGCTATAAAACGTATCGTAAACTTGATTTGTCTTTATGGTAAAAATTTTAAATTAAGGAGAAAACTGGTTTATTAAAGAAATATTAAAATAAATATTACTTTAATAACCAGGTAAAATGAGAATGAGAATCCCCACTCTCTTTGACAAGTATGGAGAATCCCAATTTAAAGAATATGATTCCTGATTCTATAACATTTAGTCATTAAGTCTCAAACTAAAAATCATCGAATTACTATCATTTTAATTCTTAAGGTTGGAGTTTGTAACAAGATTTTAAAATTATTTTGCCAGTAAAACAATAAATAAGAGTTTTAAATATATTATATTTTATCAAGATTTTCGTTTTCTTTAAATTTATTGCAAGAATTTTATGTTATTTATGTTTCTTATGCATAATATTAAAGATATATGTAGTTTACAATCACACATCCAATTTCAAGCCTTAAGCAAATGCAAGAACGGGTTTCATGATTTTTTACGTGAACTGATTCAAGAAGCACAATACTCTCAAAATTCTAAAAAAAATGATCATATAAAACATGAACACCTAAAAATTAGAAAAAAACAAACAAACAAACTGTTAATACTAGTCTTATCAGTTATCTAATTGCTACCACTTCCCCACGTAGTGACTAGTAAAATAATACCGCCCTTGATTGAGGCTAATTGGACCCGAAACCCATTTGAGTTGGCTTGAGCAGTTGGGTTAACCCGTAAATATGTATCAATACTTCCCGCTCGTAGAATCAACTTTTCCTCAAGTTGCATAGAATCAAAGGGTTCAATGACTATATGCGCACTCATTCAGTTGCATAGTATCAATACTTCCCGCTTGTATTTGAGTCATTTGATGGTGGATACGAGAACAACTTATTCCAACTGGTTTGAATCAACCGTGTTTAGTGTGGCTTGTCATCGAATGTCAAGTACCACATCAACCCCCCTTACAAGAAAAACTCTCAGCTAAAAAAAAAACTCAACTAACCGAAGGTGTGGACTAGTTGGATCCAACGTCTCCCTTACAAGATGCATAGAGGCTATATCGACCTTGTCATCATCATCAACATCATAAAACCCGAAGTATTTTTAACTTTTTAGAATCCATCCACATGGATCACCACCGCTATAGGAGGGAAAAATAATCTTGATAAAGGGATGGTAGTTGTGATTGCTTCTCTAAGAAGAATCACCATCTTCATATCGGCTGAAACCCTCACTAGATTTGTCTCTCATATTTCTCGTGACTTGAGGGTAGCTATATCATCCTAGAGTGACTCAATTGACTCGAGCTATGTTGTAATTGCTGCTAATTGAGCAATGACTAGATCGAGTGGGTGTTGTTGCCGTTAAGATTGCTATGAGTCTACACCATTTTTGCTTCGGGTTCCCAACAACAAAACCAAATAATAAGAACTTGAACTGATCAAATTGAATTATAGGAAATAGGAACAAAGTTAGCCGGATTCGAGTGGACAATTTTCCCAAATTTCAAACAAACTAATTATCTAAAACATGAACTCTTAATTACTGAACAAAAACAAACTATTAATACTACTACTCCCACTCATCCATTAACAAAATACTACTTTTCTTGACTAAGTGGTTCAGCACTTAATGGTTCAGACTGTTTGTTTCACGAGCAAATGTCTGGTTCAGACATTTACCTCTAAATGGTTAAGCATTATACTAGTGCTGAATGGTTAAGAGGTCTAATGCTAAATGATTAAAACCTCTTATCTGAATTGGTCAGACATTTGTATTTGAATAGTTAAATGATATACTAGCTCTTAATGGTTGATCAGAACTCTTAATGGTTCAGCACTTAATGGTTTAGACCTCTTATTGATTCAGCATTTAATCATTCAGAAGTTGTTAAACAGCCCCTAAGGCTAACTCGATCCAAAAATACACTTGAGTTGCCTTGAGTAGCTAGGTTGACTCGTGGACTTGTATCAACGCCCAACAAAACTTCTTTCACCATCTTTCTTTTTATTCTTAATCTATAACTAGCGCGTTGCGACGGTAGTGAAGAAATATAAGCGTAAAAATGTTGAACTACACACACACACTGCAACGTGTTAACTCGCAAAATGTAGACCGAAACATAAAACAGAATTTTTTTAAAATATAAAAAGTATAGGGACCAAAGTTAAAAATAAAAAATATTCGGTTTACACTGTAAATGATTTAAAAATATCGGGTTAAAATGAAAAAGTTAAAGACTAAAAAGAATAAGACAAAAGTTGGATACAACTTCTAAAGAATGTTATACAATCCATAATGCATAAGACAAAATTGATAATTAGTATATATATATAATACTTATATAAGCATCTTAGAGCATTTATACCAGGTTACTCATCTTCATCCTTATAATTATACTAAAATTTTTTTAATTAAATAATATTTTTTTCATATATTTATTATTATATTTTCTTTCTCCTCTACTTACACACACTTTCAAAAAATATTAAAAAATTTATAGAGGTGAACAATGTCACCCCAAATATACAAATAAACAATAATATTTTTAATCACATCCACTCACAACCATTTCCTATAACATATGTGTAAGGATTCCTTAAGTCTGATGCAACCCAAAACATCCAATATGTGTCTCTGCAACATGCACTAAGTACTGAAGTAAAGAATGCTTCGGAAGTTTTACACAATGCACTAGAATACTCTAAGTGTAAAATCTTCCGAAGCCAAGACCAATATCTTCCGAAGCCAAACATGAAGTCTTCCGAAGCCTCAGAGACAAAGTCTTCCGAAGCTTCAACCTATGAAGACAGATTTCTTCCGAAGACTTTTAGTACACATGCTTTATCTGATGTACTGTTCCATAAAGCACCTTTCCGCTGCATCTCTGTAAAGTCACCAACTTACATGAGTTGGTGAAAAGGTCCATGCTTTTGGTAACTGTACATTGAGGTCTTGAGTCTGTAACTTTCTACTTTATGTACTTTATCCTTTTTGTAATGTATAAGGATGTGAGTTATGGCATGTCATAGTCACAAGGTCAAAAGGCAGATATGCCTTTTGATCCTACAATTGATTTTGTTAGTGTCTAGTCAATTGTATCCAGCTGGCTTTCAAAGTATAGCCGGCTGTAGGTTGTAGTATAAGTATTCCAAGTTCTTGTATCTTTCTTTATGCTTTGTAACACTTGTAAAAGAACTTGAGAAAGCAATATACTGCCTCCTTGAAACCCAACTCTCTTGTTCTGTCTCTTTACTTTACTTGTGTTCTTTGTATCATACTTGGTTAATCCAGTTCACTGTTTGATCAAAGTTTAGTTGCTCTCCTCATTGTGTTGTTGTGTTGTAATTTGTTTAAGCCCTTAAACGGTCCTGCAATTGGTATCAGAGCTTTCCAGGCTCTTGATATAAGATCTCACCATCTTAAGATCCCTCACACACACAAAAACTAAACTCTCCAAATGGCATCCATCTCAAAGACTGATATGGAGACTGGAACCATGAACAAATCCCCACTGATCACTCTTGATGATTTTGACACCTGGTGTATGAGAATGGAAGGTTTCATCAGGTCTCTTGATTCAAGAATATGGGAATCTGTTAAGAATGGACCTTTCATACCCAGCACCCCCTCTGCTACTGGTGCTGGTATGATTCCAAAAAATGTGGCCAACTACTCAGATGAAGATAGAAAAATAGTAGAGATTGATAGGAAGGCCATGACTGCTCTTCAGACTGCTCTCCCAAACTCTGTATACAGAGGTTTTAAGAAGTGCAAAACAGCTAAACAGCTGTGGGATGCACTGAAGCTGATGTATGAAGGCTCCTCTGAAGCCAAGGAGAACAAGAAGGATCTTCTGAAGCAGCAGTTTGAAAACTTCACCTTCAAAGCAGGTGAAACCATGACTCAACAATACTTCAGGTATGTTGAGATAGTGGATACCCTAGTGGATGGAGAAGTTCTTCTTGAGAACAGGGACATTGTAAGGAAGTTCATGTCCTCACTTCCTAGGCAATGGACACACTATTGTGTGGTGATCAAGAGGACTGAGAACCTTAAAACTCTTACTCTGACAGAGTTATATGGGATTCTCAGTGGATACCAGATGGAGATGAACATGCAAGGTTCATCTGGCAACTCCAACAATCAAATGGGTTCAGCCCTTCATGTGGTTGAAAGGGACAGCATAGAACCCCAACATCATCTCATATGCTACCCTGACAACTCACAAAAGGGTCCTTTCATCACCTTCCCGGAGACACCAAGGGAGAACTTTACTCAAGGAAGCCCATTCCAAGAGACAAGTTCTTCTCAAGACTTTGTGTCTACTGATGAAAGCTGTGGGAACTCTCTCTTCACTCTTGAAGACCTGGACTGTATCCATCCAGATGACCTGGAATACATGGAGATAGTTCAGCAGATGGCTCTCCTCACTCACAGAGCCAAGAAGTTCTACAAGAGAACAGGAAGAAGATTTCCAAGCAATGCTACCAGTGGAAAGTTTGGGCTGGATAAAAGCAAAGTTAAGTGTTACAACTGTAACCTTATGGGCCACTTTGCTAGGGAGTGTAAGGCATCTAAATCAAATGGGGGCCACAACCCAGACCAAACTACACTGACAAAGCCCCTCAGAATGAGAAGCCAAAGCAACATGCTGTTGTTGCTGTTGAAGAGGGAGGCTTTGACTGGAGCTTTCAGGTGGAAGATGCTTCTCCAAACCAAGCACTGATGGCTGACCATGATGAAGCCAAGGTATTGGAACATCTCTGTACTCCTGAATGCATTGCTAAAGTAAATAGATACATGCCCTACAACTTAGAGATGAGATCTGATCTTGAGTCATTAAACATATTAAAATCTGATTTTAGAAAGTCTGAAAATGATTACAAGTTAAAGATAGAGGACTTGGAGAAAACCATTTCAGTACTAAAACATGAACATACAGATTTTAGAACTCAATCCAGGATCTCATAACTAAGTTGACTGAGTGCCAGGCTGAGCTTGTGATCAGCAAAGCCAAGGCAGAGAAGAGTGTTCTTGAAGAAGAGACCTTCAAGAACATGATATCCTCATCCCTGCACAACAAAGTGTGCTATCAAAATAGACAGGGACTGGGATCAAATGAGATAGCTCCTCCACACACAATCTTGTCTGTAAGATCTCCTAGGTGTGGAACTTGTGAAGATGAGCTTCCTATCATAGATCCTATAAGTGAGGAGGATGAAGAAGTGATAGTGAAGAATTCCTCTGAGAAGAATGAAGAAGAGGATTCTTCCAAGGGCCACTATCCTTCTGAGGAGAATAAATCTACTGTGATGACCAAGTCCAAGAGAAAGAACTTGATCAGGAAGAGCAAGAGGAAAGCAAAGAAGGCTCAAGAGATCAAGGCTACTTTTGATGCTAAGCAGAAACAAGTTTTTATCTCTGCAGGTTTCAAAGTAGTGAGGACTGAAGACATCAACCAAGACTCCTCAGCTAAGATTCCTGGTTCTTGTTCAAATCATCTCAGTGCAAAGAAGAAGACTGAGCTGCTGTGTACCACTGCTGCACAGCCTGGACCATCAAACTCCAAGAACAGTTCAAAGCCCAAAAGAACTGTCTCAGCATCTATCAAGATGAAGGTGGAGAAGGGATGTGACCAAAGTCAGTCTTGCTCTCAAAAGGAGACTCCTTTGAAGAAGAAAATGTTATGTGTCATGTGTGAAAGTACTCTCACATTGCTAAGGATTGCCCATACAATCCTAAAAGTACTCTCCACATGACCAATACAAAGACTTCAAAGAGTTTCAAGAAGTCTCAAGCTTCGGAAGGAAAGTCTGTTTCCTTCAGAAGCTCCAAATCAAAGAAGAAGGTAAATGGAAAATTACCTTCGGAAGTAAAATTGGTCTCGGAAGAAAGGAGTTCTTCCGAAGCACTGAAGTCTACTGCAGTGACTGTAGAATCTTCTGAAGGTTCAGTCATCAAAACTTGTTAAGTCCCAAAAGCTTCTAAGGTTTTGAAGGTCAAGTCCAAGACTCCAAAGGTGGTGTGGAAGTCTAAGAAAGACCAAATGACTGAAGTTTCTCCATCAACAACAGCTGAAGATCCCCCTAGTACAACCATAGGATCTATCAATGTTGCATTACCTTCTATTACACTTAGTGAGCCCAAGACAAGTAAGGCTTGGGTTTCCAAATGTAACTAATCATTTTCTTTGTGCAGGAACAACTCAAGACAAGCAGGAATGTCTGGATAATTGACAGTGGCTGTTCCAGGCACATGACAGGCAATAGGTCTCTACTCCATAATTTTAAGAGAATTGATGGAGGACCAGTTGCTTTTGGAGGAGATGAAGGTGGTTACATTTCAGGAAGGGGCAAGGTCACAAATGGTAAGCACATTGAGAAGGTAAACTTTGTTAAGGAGCTTGGGTACAATCTTCTGAGTGTATCCCAATTTTGTGATCAGAGTCATAACATGCTCTTTACTGAGCATGAGTGCATTGTTCTCAAGCCTGGAGTGGTCATTCCTCATGAGCATATCCTGCTCAGAGCCCCCAGGAAAGGGAACATGTACAAGATGGATTTGCAAGAAACATCTCCCTCTGGAGAAGTTTCATGCTTTCTATCTAAAGCAAATAGTGATGAGTCTTTCCTATGGCATAAAAGAATGTGCCATGTAAACTTTAAGAACATGAATAAATTAATTAAACATGATCTGGTAACTGGAATGCCAAAGAAAGAGTTTACAAGTGATGATCATTGTGTTGCATGCCTGAAAGGGAAGCAACACAAGGTATCTCACAAGCCTAAGAAAAGGAACTCCATCACTACTCCCCTACACTTGTTACATATGGATCTCTTGGCCCCACCAGTGTAATGAGTCTAGGAAGGACCTCTTAATGTTTAGTGATCACAGATGATTTTACAAGATTCACTTGGGTTTTCTTTCTTAGAACTAAGGATGAAACCCCTGAGATTCTGAAGAATTTCATCTTAAAAATTGAGAATCAATGTGATCACAAGGTCAAAACCATAAGATGTGATCAAGGAACTGAATTCAAGAACCAAATCCTTGATACATTTTGTGATGAAAAAGGTATTACAAGAAATATAGTGCTCCCAGGACTCCTCAGCAAAACGGAGTTGCTGAGAGGAGAAACAGGACACTTATTGAAGCTGCAAGAACTATGTTGTCTGACTCTAAACTGCCCATCACCTTCTGGGCAGAGGCAGTTAATACTGCTTGCTATGTGCAAAACAGAGTTTTAGTAGTTAAGACACATGGTAAGACTCCTTATGAACTTTGGCACAAGAGGAAACCTTTCATTGGTTTTCTCAGGTCATTTGGATGTCCCTGCACCATCTTGAATACCAAGGATCAAATTGCCAAGTTTGCTGAGAAATCAGATGATGGAGACTTCATTGGATACTCTTCCCAAGCTAAGGCTTATAGAGTATACAATCTCAGAACTAGAATTGTTGAGGAGTCAGCCAATGTGACTTTCAATGAACACACACCCTGTGTGGCTGGTTCTGGTCCTGATTGGCTGTTTGATCTTGATTTAGTTACCAACTGTTTTAACAAATCTTGTGAGCATGTTTCAGGATCTGCAGAAAATTTAAATACAGGTGATCCTGATCCAAGATTTGAGCTAGGAAGACCCTCAACTCATACATCTTCAGCTCCAGTTGGAACTACTTCAGCAAATGAGGTCTCTATCAGCACTACAATGACAAATTCAGCTGATACATCTGGTATGCCTTCAAATTCCAGCTCAGAGGCTCCTCAACCAGATAAAGACACCTCAATTGTAGAAGACAACAATGGTGATGGTGATAGTGATCAGGAATTCCTTGATGCTAATAACCACACCATAGATGACAACATCAATGATGTCACACACTCATTGGATCAAGTTAATCTTGATAAGTGTGGTAATGTGGAGGGTGAATCTTCCAGGCCAGATCTAAATTTCTCAAATTTGGATCTTTCTCAGCAACTTGCTGTGATCCCTCAGCTAAGGATCCACAAGTCTCACCCCACCACAAACATCATTGGAGATGTTGTCACAGGGGTAAGAACAAGAGGACAAACCCATGAAGCAAATGTTTGTCTTCACTCTTGTTTCTTATCTCAGATAGAGCCAAAGAAAGTTGATGAAGCTCTAAAGGATGGAAGTTGGGTTGAAGCTATGCAACAAGAGCTGCTTCAATTCAAAAGGCAGAAAGTTTGGAACCTTTGTCCTCTTCCTCATGGGAAGACTACCATTGGAACCAAATGGGTTTTTAGGAATAAGAAGGATGATAGAGGAATCATCATCAAGAACAAGGCAAGACTAGTTGTTCTTGCTGGGCATCAGGCAAATAGGAAGCACACAAGGATATACACAAGAAGAAGGGATTGACTACACTGATGTCTTTGCTCCTGTAGCAAGATTAGAAGCTGTTAGGATATTCTGGCATTTGCTGCATCCAAGAACTTCAAGGTCTTTCAACTTGATGTAAAGTGTGCTTTCTTATATGGAGTGATTGATGAAGAGGTTTATGTCAAACAGCCACCTGGTTTTGTAGACCCTGATCATCCTGATTATGTCTGCAAGCTTGACAAAGCTCTTTATGGGCTGCATCAGGCACCCAGGAAGTGGTATGAGACACTGTCTGAGTATCTTTGTAAACATGGATACAGAAGAGGTACTATAGATGGAACTCTCTTCATCAAAGGACAGGGAAATGACTTATTGCTAGTTCAAGTATATGTAGATGACATCATCTTTGGTTCAACTAATCCAAAGCTCTGCAAAGACTTTGAGAAGCTGATGAAAGACAGATTTGAGATGAGTTCAATGGGAGAACTCAATTTTTTCTGGGAATTCAAGTGAAGCAGGTTGAAGATGGCATCTTCATAAGTCAGTCAAAGTATGTTCAAGACATACTCAAGAGGTTCAACATGACTGATTGTAAGATTGCTAAGACACCCATAGCCAGAAACCACTCCCTTGGACCTGATCTTGAGGGGGAGTGTGTAGATGAACACTTATACAGGGCTATGATTGGGTCTCTTATGTATCTTACAGCTAGCAGGCCTGATATCATGTTTGCTACATGTATTTGTGCAAGATATCAAGCCAACCCTAAGATGTCTCACTTAATCACTGTGAAAAGGATTTTAAGATACCTCAAAGGTGCTTCAACACTTGGTCTATGGTATCCAAAGAATCCTAACTTCAATCTGTATGCCTATACAGATAGTGATTATGGTGGTTGCAACATGACTGCAAAGTCTACATCTGGGGGATGTCAATTCCTTGGTGGAAGGGTTGTCTCATGGCAATGCAAGAAACAATCCTGTGTGTCTGCATCAACTGCTGAGGCTGAATACATTGCTGCTGCAAGCTGCTGTGCTCAAGTGCTTTGGATTCAAAATCAGATGCTGGACTATGGATTTAACTTTAAAGAGACTCCTATCCACATAGACAACAATAGTGCTATCTCTATCACTGAGAACCCTGTGCAGCACTCAAGGACCAAACACATCAATATCAGGTATCATTTAATAAGAGATAACTATGAAAAGGGATTAATTAAACTAGTCAAAGTTCATACAGATGAACAATATGCTGATCTGTTTACAAAAGCTTTTGATGAACAGAGATTTAAATATCTGATATCAGCTATTGGGATGATTAACTTTGAGTAGACTTTTTCTTAAAACTAATTCTAATTATTTCTTCTTAAAATATGTGTGTCCTAAGTTGTCTAGTTCATCACTTTCATAAGCTCATGTTTTCTTTGGATGTAAAATTCTTTTTGAAGACTTTCCTTAGATTCTTGAAAATTTTCTGATACTTCGGAAGATAAAATTTTATCTTCGGAAGAAAATTATGTCTTCAAAATAAATAACTGTCTAAGAGATTTTACCTTCGGAAGAAGTCTAAATCCATCTTCCGAAGCTTAAATTCTTATCTCAGACACTTATTTGTTTTTAAGGACTTTTTCCTTCCGAAGCAAAATTAACTCTCGGAAGCTTTGTTGTTCTTTATACAAAGCATTCAAGGGTTTATTTCTCTTCCGAAGCATAAATTTTCAAGACTCTCAGGAAATTCTTCCGAAGCCATTTTAGCTTCGGAAGCTTTTTCATTAAAACTTCCGAAGACAAATTACCTTCGGAAGCTTTTCGAATTCCAAGAAAACTACTTTTTGAGCAAAAGTAAACTACCTTTTCAGAGGTGGGACCGACTTACGGATTTCAAAGTTTATCCTCTTTCATTAACTTTGGTTCAAATCCCTTTTCACATAAATACCCAACGGTTCCCCCTCTTCCTCACTATCTTCCTCAATTCCACTATTCCTCTAACCTAAATTCTCTAAACCGCCTTTGCTTTCTACCTTTCTTCACCCTTAAGCTTCTGAAATGGCCAACCTTAACCGCAGAAACAACCCAGATTCTCCATGCAACTTCACAGGCAACATAATCAAGTTGCTCTGTGAAGCTCTGAGAAAGATGCAAGTTTCTCAGAGATTTGCCAATTCTTAACTCTATCAAACTATTTCACCTCCCTGACCATTGATCCTACTCTTTATGAGGATCACTTGCTTGAATTCTGGAAGACCTGCCAAGAGGTCATTATGGATGGGGAGAAGGCACTGTCTGCCACAGTGCAAGGGAGGACAATCTTCATCACTCCGGCCATCATTAACCAACATTTGCAGCTGGATAGAAGGTGAGTTGTCCTTCCCAAAGGAAGTGTTAATCATTCCTTTGAGCAGATGGGCTATGAGGGAGATTTCTCTGTAAAGACCTTCAGGAAAGGGAAGGTCTCATCCCAGTGAAATACCTGCTCCATGTGGTTATCCACAACTTATCCAACAAGCATGGTGGGTGGGACCAGATTCCTGAGGATCTCTCCTTTATAGTTCATGGAATGGTTCAGGGGGTCAAGTTCAGGTACTCTCAATTTGTTTATACTAATTTACTTGCAAACTTAGACTCCTTAGAGTATTACATGTTTCCTAGATATGTTCAACACATTCTCAACTGTGAACTGGGCTCACAGTTGAGGGAAACAAGTAATATTCTTAAATTGGGACAGATGAAGCCCGGCATCTTTAAAATAATAAAGAAGCCAACTGTAGGCTTCTCAGGGGTAGAAACAGCCCTAGTCCCCAAAATGTTAGAGCTCATTGCTCAAGGTGACAACCTAGCAACACAAGCTAGTGTTGAACCCACACCTCTTTTATCCTTACCTCTAAAAAGACCACAAATAACCCTCACCTATCAAAGAAAATCCAAACGAACCCCTGCTCAGGCTATTGAGTCTGTCCAGGTCCCCATACACTCAACCTTACACAAGGAAGTGGACACTAGAGCTCCCACTTCCCCTGAGGAGCAAACCACTCCCATTTCTTCACCTATCAGGGCTGAGGTTTCTCATGCTCACCTGATGAGCTCACAAGCCCAACAGCCTTAAGCCTTCACTCTGAGTCTCAACACTCAAGTGAACAACCTTCAGGGGACAGTTACCATCCCCAGCCTTTAGATCTCAACCAACCAATTCCCAACCTATCCTTCTATACTGATGAAGACTTAGGATTCAGTGAGTACCATGTGTCTCTCTTCTCCTCCCCTACTCAAAGAGAGATGAGTACCTCTGACTCTCCTCAGTCTATCCCACATCAGTCACCTGTTACTGAGGTGGCCACTCCTGAACATGTTCAGGATGTCCATATGGAAGAGGCTCTCACTTTTGAAAGTGATTACATCTTTAAGACCTCAACTATGGTAACTCAGAGGAAAACCAGCAGCCAAGAACCTCAAGCTGGTGGTGAGAGAGAGGACTTTGGTCCAATCATCTCATCCCCCAATGATTCTTCTGATGAAGAAGAGGGGAATTTGAGACTAAAGGTGCAGAAATTGTCAAAAACATGCTCCTATTTAGTTTCTAAGGTTAGTCACTTGGAATCTCAGGTGACTACCTTACAAAACAGGGTCAATGATCAGCAACTTCAGATTTCATATCTAAAGGAAAAACTAGCTGGGAGACCTTTAAGGAGAGCTCAACCAGGAACACAAGAACCTGTGGAAGTGATTGACTTATCCTCCAGCTTACCTACGCAAGTGGGTGATGCTACCAAAAAGGGGGAGAAAGTTATTACAACCACAGAACCTGGGAGTTCTTCACAGAGAATGGACATAGAGGACTCACCATCCTCACTTGCTGTTGTGCATTCTCAGCAACTTCCTCAAGTTCAAATTAATGTGCACTCTATAGACTCTATCATCAGGAGTCTCTTTAGGAAGGTATACCAAGGGCTGTCTCATCTCCACCACAAGGAACTGCCAACTACATCATAAGGTGGAGGTATGATGCTGACAGAAGAGCCCTTATCCTTCACAGAGTTCAAGGGCAACAAGAAGTGTTTGATTTTCAAAGCCTGAACTTCTATGAAAGATTGGATTTAGTCAACATGCCACTTGTCAATCTAAGCAATTCAAGACAAGCTGACAGATTAGCTCAAAGAATCCAAGATAGGATCCTTGCAGAGTTCACTCTAAGAAGGAGACTCAGGCAATCAGGCAATGTCATCGGTCAACTGGATGTTGAGGTGGACCCTAAGATTAGTTTCATAGGGGAAACCTTGACTGAAGGCCCAGTGGAAGAACCTGAGACCCCTGTCTCATCATCAACAACTGCTGTAGAGGTTCAAACTCCTTCTGAGACACCTGCTGGTGAAGGTGTTTCTCAGCCTCTCTCCGGCCAGAGCATGGAAGCTACACCAAGCAATGAAGGCCAAGCCTCTATCCACCCTGAGTCACAAAGGTCTGTGGGTGACAAAGGGAAAAGGATAATGACTCCTGAGGAAATTGAGGAGGAAGAGAGAGAGAGGAAAAGGAAGCTAAGGGGAGAAAGTTCCTCTGGGTCATCAAGCTTTATGCAAGCTGCAATCAGGGCTGCCCCCAGACCAAATACTCAAGATGATGAGTTAAGGGCAGTCAGGATTACTTTTTTACAGACTAGGAACTATGATATTGATGAAATCATCTCCCTCCCCTTAGAAGAGTTAAATGAACTGGCTGACATGAAAGTGTCAAGAGAGATGAAGGAGAAAGAGGATGCAAGGCTACTTCTTCAATTTAAAGAGGAGAAGAGACAGAAAAGACTCTACAAGCATGCTCCCACTCTCTCTCCAGTTCAAGAAAGTCCTGCACAGGAAGATGTGGCTCCACAAGAACCTCAGGTAGATAAAGAAGAAGATAGGATCAAGATGATCAACTACCTGAGTGCCACAGGCTTCTATCAGGCAGATGCACTTCTTCCCCTATCCTATGACTTCATTGAGTTTGAGTATCTAAAGCAACTTGAGCTTGAGCTAGTCAAATAAAGAAAGACAACCAAAAGGAAGCTAAGGGAAGAAGCTGCAAAGTCAAGAGCCATCATCCAAAAGAGTGTAAAGAAGTCTGCTGACAGACAAAGGATGATGAGCTTCTTGAAGCTATATGGATTCTCCGGAAGGAGACTTGGCCCTATGTCTCTATCCACAATGGATGAGCATATAAGGGTGATCAAGCAGAAGATTAAGAGTGGTGAACTGATTGACTTGCACTCTCTTCCAAGTCAAGTCCCACCTGAAATGGAGGTCAAGTTTGAACAACCTGAGACACCTCAACCAGAACCTCCAGCTGAGCCTCAGCAAGCTTCATCTTCTGATCCAAGGCAGGGTCAAACTCCCTCTCCTTCTGAACCTGTGAGGGAGGAACACCCAACTGAGAAAGACAATGATGATCAACAAGGTGCTGCAGACCAGTCTTCTCAGTTAAAGTCATCTAAGAGGAAGAAGAGAATGGCTTCTAAACCAAAGACAAAGAAGAAGAAGCCTAAGTCATCTACCTCTACACCTCAGGCTGAGTCAGATCAACCTGAGGAAGTGCATGATGAGGCAGCCCAATCAACTCCTATGCAAGTGGCTCCTCTAACAACTGAGACACCCATCTTGTCCTGGACTTACTCTACCAATCCAGAAAGATGGCATGTAATCAAAGATCAAGGTATTGAGAATGTCTACTCCTGGCAAGACATAATCAACTTACCTCTGCATGATCTCTTTGAGATGAGAAGATACTATGAAAGTCTTGATGATCCTGACCATCTAATGAAGAAAGGAATGGTCATGATTGTACTGAAGACTACCAACATCTAAAGATCTTCTAAGTGTTTTGGTAGCATCAGCCTAGGGGGAGTTTGTAAGGATTCCTTAAGTCTGATGCAACCCAAAACATCCAATATGTGTCTCTGCAACATGCACTAAGTACTAAAGTAAAGAATGCTTCGGAAGTTTTACACAATGCACTAGAAAAACTCTAAGTGTAAAATCTTCCGAAGCCAAGACCAATATCTTCTGAAGCCAAACATGAAGTCTTCCGAAGCCTCAGAGACAAAGTCTTCCGAAGCTTCAACCTATGAAGACAGATTTCTTCCGAAGACTTTTAGTACACATGCTTTATCTGATGTACTGTTCCATAAAGCACATTTCCGCTGCATCTCTGTAAAGTCACCAACTTACATGAGTTGGTGAAAAGGTCCATGCTTTTGGTAACTGTACATTGAGGTCTTGAGTCTGTAACTTTCTATTTTATGTACTTTATCCTTTTTGTAATGTATAAGGATGTGAGCTATGGCATGTCATAGTCACAAGGTCAAAAGGCAGATATGCCTTTTGATCCTACAATTGATTTTGTTAGTGTCTAGTCAATTGTATCCAGCTGGCTTTCAAAGTATAGCCGGCTGTAGGTTGTAGTATAAGTATTCCAAGTTCTTGTATCTTTCTTTATGCTTTGTAACACTTGTAAAAGATCTTGAGAAAGCAATATACTGCCTCCTTGAAACCCAACTCTCTTGTTCTGTCTCTTTACTTTACTTGTGTTCTTTGTATCATACTTGGTTAATCCAGTTCACTGTTTGATCAAAGTTTAGTTGCTCTTCTCATTGTGTTGTTGTGTTGTAATTTGTTTAAGCCCTTAAACGGTCCTGCAATATGAAACACACTCACGATAATATGAGAAACGTGCTCTTACGAGGACAAAATTGTCAATTTAGTCACATTTTAAGACAAAATGGCATTTAATTCTTTTGTAAATTTTTCTGTAATACCAAATTGTCATTTAAGCATGATATATAATTACTTTAGTTAAGAATATTAAATCTTTATTGATGAGTTTAATTAATCCCATTAATATTTTAGACTAATATATACGATGATTAATTAATTAATATATGAATATTATTTAGATACATATTAGTTGAATCTATATAAATTCTTATTTATAAAAACTAATAACGATATTAATGTTTTATATGTAAAAACATTCAAAAACAAGTATCCTAAAATTAAGTTATTATTTATAAATTACTGTTTAAATTTTTATAAATTATTATTTATAAAACTTATAACACTATCATGTTTTTACATAACTTATCATATTTTAAATGTAAAAACATTTTCTTATTACCTATACATTTTAAAATATATATATATATATATATATATATATATATATATATATATATATATATATATATATATATATATATATATATATATATATATATATATATGTATATATATATATATATATATATATATATATATATTGGTAAATCTCAAACACCAATATCATTTATTTTTTGACAAGCTTCTTTATAAAACTATCTATTTCAAAACTATAATCTTGGACAACTGAAATTATGTATACAAGCTTTTAAAAACCGTGAGGTGAATACTAATATACAAGTCGTTAAAACCAAACCTATAAATGTTAATACACCCGTCGCAACGCGTGGGTTTACGTGCTAGTAAAGATATATAGTTCAAACCACATATATATTTGATATGAAAATATCTTTCAAGTCAGAAGAACGAAATTCATAAAAAAAATTTATGGGGTTTTTAACCTACAACCTGCTAACTATGACAATTTTATAAAAGTAACAATTTATTTTGTTTCAAGTCATAATCATTGTATCAATTTGCATTAAATTTATAGCTATTAAACTACTGTACATCAAACAAGTCTAACTACAAATGTACACACAAATTCCACTTTGTCGCAATGCAATTACAACAAGCAAATAATTCAAAATCATTTCTATATGGCCCCAAATCAATAACATTAATCTTGAAATCTTTTAACTCCCTTATTGACATTCAGTAGCATGATCCTTTCTAGCATGCAATTGATGGAACAATCAACTTCAGATTTACAATAATCCATGTTTTGATTAAAGTCATACTTGCATTAAGACTATGTGTTCCTACATCCAGTTATGCTACTTAGGGGCTGTTTGGCAATTTGTGAATGATTAAGCGCTGAACAATAAAAGGTTTGAACCATTAAGAGCTAGTATATCACTTAACTATTCAAAGGCAAATATCTGACCAATTCAAATAAGATATCTTAACCATTCAGACTCAGTATAATGCTTAACCATTCAGAGGCAAATGTCTAAACCATTCAGACATTTACAGTCTGAACCATTAAGTGTCGAACCATTCAGACACTTGAACTCTTAAGAGGCTGAAACAAACAGCCCCTTACACTTGGCCACAATCATAAAGACTCAAATAGTCATATGACGTGAAATCGTGTATTTTACTTCAAATAGTGAATACATGAATTAAAAGGCATTTTTATGCATATATACCTCATTTAGTATAACATTATACTAAAAATTCCTAACCATAACATAGGACTCAATGAGATTACATTTTATGTTTTTGAGGCTTTTTTTCATAATTCGTGAAACTTCACCAAATTAATCCATCTAAAAGCGATTCTTCTAATTCTAAATAACAGGCATCTCCTACATCCAACTTGTACAAATACAACAATGTTGTTAAACAAATTACAACGATGCTTTTAATCCTTTTATAACTTTGTTCTAGCATACAACCGTGTGCACAAGTTGCAAGTGTGAATGAACTATGCAACTATAAATGTGCATCCGAAACATTACATCATGCATTTTAAACCACAAGTAATTTGACATACATGTATACCCTCGTCCTATACATCCTAGATAAATCGTAAACTTGTAAAGTCACTTTGTACAGTATCTTACCCGATATATATTATAATTTTAAAAAAAAACCATACTAAGGATGGCAATGGGCCGGGTTCGGGCCGAGTATTGGTAATCCCAAACCCATACCCGGTTTTGAAATCTTGTCTCATACTTGTTGGGTTTTGTAGATCCTTACCAAAGTCATATTAACCATTTATTATGTAAAACGCAGCGGAGTTTAGGTCAAAAACATGAGTTTATGTATCATATACACTTGTTAAAACAAAACCCAAGACAAGGATCTATTTATATGGAAGAGCATACTATCAAAAACACTCAAGAACACATTTACTACCTTAAAAACGTGAAGAATGATGCAGGAAGATGATGATGTTTGAAAGCTAAGACTTCAATGTAGAAGCCCTCAAGAGATGATACCCACAAGCCCTTCCAAGACACCTACTTGTTAGGTAGTATAACACCAACTTGCTACTCTTCTTGTAGATCCGAATTTACCCAAAACAAATCTGAATCTTTGAGGCTTCAAAGCTGATTTTCGGCCAAGAAGAAGTAGGAGAGAACTTGCTTTTGTGTGTGTGAGAAAAAGTGTCTTTTTGGAAGAGTGTAAGAGTGGGTTTATTGTTGCAAGAACCAAGACCAAAAGAGGATTCCCTAGGCCAAAAGGGGCGGCCGAATTGGACCCTTAAATGGGTTTCCCTCCCATTTTCTTTTATCAAATGTTACACTCTAACCCTTTGTTTTATAAAACTAAAACCCCTTTTAATTTTATAACACTAGAACACTTTCAATTGTCATTGTTTAACTAATTTAAATAATGATACAAATGATTTCTCATGAACAAATCATCTACATAATATATTGTTCATTTACAAAAGCAATGTTTTAGAAAACCCGTTTTCTAAATTGGTGCTAATATTTATTTGTATGATCTCATCAACGAACAAATATTTATTGGTGTTTGTTTGGCTTGTTATTGGGTATGACCCGATTTGGATCATAGCGTACTAACCACATCAATCTTATATGTGTCTTGGGCATATAAGATCCAACATTCTCCCAGTTGCACAAGATTCATAAAAAATTGATGTAAGCAGTAAATACCGCCTAACAACGGTTTACTACCCTTAATACGTATGACTAGATGTCATTCAATAACATCATCTCCTTCAAGTACCATACTTGAAATGTTTTAGGTGAATTAATCATCCATCCTTTTGTTACAGATGTCATGTTAAATCCCAGAGACACAGAATTGTCATTCTCCGATGATTTAGCTTTAAAAGGCCTTATACATCTAACTCTCAACGAATAAGAGGGACAAATTCCATCTTGACTACATACGTCTCTCACAATTACCTTATATCATACCTGAACCTAGCCTTACGTACTGTCAATGTTTCAGAACAGCAAAGCACTAAGTCAAAGTACGATACTTGGTGAATATCAAGACTCAATATGTATCTCAGGTCTGAGGATACAATGATATTCGTCTTTACTCAATATTTCTTATGACTAATCATAAAGATTCCATGCAGAAATAATAGAGAGCGGGTCAGTCCTATATCTATATCCCATAGATATCAATGAACCTTGGTAGCAACCTTTTGTTCTATATTCATACTTTATGAATATCAACCAATCCAAGTTCATTATAGTCTTACATTCATAGTTGTTCCCACAAGTATGATCGACTACAGACGTTTAGAATAACTTACTTTTCACGGATTTAAACATGCTAAAATAGAAGAACAAATGAATATTATAACCATATAATTAAGTCAAATAACATAAGTTCCAATATCTAAATACAAAATTTGATCAAGTCCAATCACTAGAATATCGAAGTCCTAAGGCACAAGTATGACTTTCATGCTTTGACCTATCCAGGAGTTTTGTGAATGGATCTGCAATGTTTTGATCGGTGTGAACTTTGCGAATACATATCTTTCCCTTTTCAACTTCATCCCTTGTTGAATCTCCGTTCAATGTGCCGAGTCTTTTGATGTGCACGAGGTTCCTTGATTTGAGCAATCGCACCCTCGTTATCACAAAAGATCTCTAGGGGGTCTTGAATGGTAGCAACGACCCCTAGATCAGCAATGAACTTCCTAAGCCACGCAGCTTTTTGAGCTGCCAATGAAGCGGCGATGTATTCTGATTCTGTTGTAGATAGTGCCACTACATCTTGCTTTGAGCTCTTCCAAGAGACCGCTCCTCCATTCATAATGAAGACATATCCCGACTGTGATCGAGAATCATCTCGATCAGTTTGGAAACTCGCATCCGTGTAACCCTTTACAACGAGCTCCTCCTCACCAGATCCATATATTAAGAACATGTCCTTAGTATTTCTAAGGTATTTCAAAATACTCTTAACAGCCATCCAATGACTATTACCAGGATTCTGTTGATATCTACTTGTCATGCTTAGAGCACATGACATGTCTGGCCTAGTACATATCATTGCATACATGATGGATCCAATAGCAGATGCATATGAGACTCCATTCATTCTTTCCTGTTCAACCTTTGAACTAGGGCATTGAGATGAGCTCAATATAGTCCCCTTTTGAATAGGTACCAAACCTTTCTAGAATTCTCCATCTTGAACCTTTTCAAGATCTTTTCAATGTATGCACTTTGGTTTAAACCTATCAACCGCCTTGATCTATCCCTATAGATCTTTATTCCTAAAATATAGGTGGCTTCACCAAGATCCTTAATGGAAAAACAGCTTCCAAGCCAGGTTTTTACACCTTCCAAGGTTGGAATGTCATTTCCAAATAGTAGAATGTCATCGACATATAATACAAGTAATAATGCTCCCACTAGCTTTCTTATACACACAAGCTTCATCAACGTTTTTGATGAAGCCAAATTTATTTACTTTATCATCAAAACGGTGATTCCAACTTCTCGACGCTTGTTTCAATCCGTAAATTGACTTCTTTAACTTGCATACCTTGTTAGGATGTTTTGGATCGACAAAACCTTCAGGCTGTTCCATATGGACATCTTCCTCAAGATATCCATTAAGGAAGGCGGTTTTGACATCCATTTGCCAATCTCATAGTCATAATATGCTGCTATGGCAAATAATATCCTGATAGACTTTAGCATTGCCACAGGCGAAAAAGTTTCATCATAATCAACCCCTTGAGTTTGAGTGAAACCTTTTGCTACAAGTCTAGCTTTATAAGTATCAAAGTTTCCATGCATATCAGTTTTCTTCTTGAAAACCCACTTACTTCCAACTACATTGGACTTAAGAGGTGGTGTAACCAATTCCCAAACTTGGTTATCATACATGGATTGCATCTCAACGTTCATGGCTTCTTGCCATTTGTCAAAATCAGGTTTTAACATTGCATCATGGTATGTGGTTGGTTCATCCGAATCAACCACATAGCATCCATCCATGAAAAATCCATATCTCTCAGGAGGAACACTAGTTCTACCAGATCTTTGAACGTTTTGTGTATCTTGATCATCCATATGATCATTCTCAACATCCTCATGTTGATTGCTAGTATCAACCAAATGTGTATCGTCTTGTGAATCTTGAACCTCTTCAAGTTCCACTGTTCTTCCACTAGTTTCTTCCAAAAGGAACTTAGTTTCCAAGAACTCTGCCTTTCGAGCAATGAACACTTTATGTTCTGTTGGATCATAGAAATAATATCCAATACAATCTCTAGGATATCCAACGAAGATACACTTTGTGGATCGGGCTTCCAGTTTGTTTTGAGTGTATTGCTTAGGATAAGCCTCACACCCCCAAACTTTTAAATATGATAATGATGGAACCCTTCCATGCCATACTTCGAAAGGTGTCCTTTCCACTTTCTTGGTTGAAGCTCACCAATGCTCTTGTCCCCCATTCATGTTATAGTTCATAACAAAGCTATCAAACTTCTTGGATAGGGAGTTGAGGATCAAATCCGTTGCCAACTCGTTGGACACACGACAGTTAAGCCTTTCAAGGCGATCAATGTGGCTCTTCATCTTGAGAACGTACGATGATACCGATTGGGTCTCGTCCATCCGACATGCATGGAGTGCTCGAACCGTTTCGAAGCGCTCCAGCCTTGATTGTTGTTGGAACATTTCCTTCAACTGGGTGATCATGTCATAGGCATTGTGGTTCTCAAAGTCCTTTTGCAAATCGGGAATCATACTCGCTAGCATGAGACATGAGACTTGCACAGAGTCCTCGGTGTATTTGACCCACTCGGCAAAGGCCTCTACGTCATTCTCATCGGGTTGATCGGGAATGGGATCGTCTAACACATAGGACTTCTTTTCTTGCTTGAGAAAGATTCTCAAGTTTCGATACCAGTTCATGAAGTTCCCATGGTTTAGACGTTCCTTTTCAAGGATAGTCCTTAGTGATAGGTTATGGACAGTCGGGATTGAGTTGTTGTTGTTAGCCATCTACAATTTTACAAAGTTCAATATTTAGTATTTTGATATCAAAGTATTTTAATTATTAATACCCTTTTATGTCTCATAGACAATTAATGATTAAAATCTAGAATTCAACGTTATATTTAAATATCGGTTAGGTGACCTTTATCCTTTTATTTTAATTAACAAGGTAGTCAACGTTTGACAATTGTAACCTATTAAAATTTCTAGTTGTATGGGATCAGTTTAAACATCCTATGTTTTGTTTGGCATGTTTATCCCATCAACACCGTTTGTACGTCATGCTTCGATGATCCTAATGCATGATTTCCAAATCAAGTCGTCCTACTTAGGCACACTTGTGATTTTACAAATATAAGTGGTTAGGTGACCTTTATCCCACAAATATGGTAATTTCACCTCAACTTCACAAGTTTCTTCATTTATGGTTAGGTGGCCTTTATCCCATAAATAAGTTGCAAGTGAATTGAGTGTTGTTTAAAAGGACGGTGTTACACTTGTTTTGAAAAAGGGTTTTGCGGTTCTAAAATCTAGTTTTTAGAAAACTTTTATACCATACAATTTGTATGCATTCAAATGCATGGTATTTTATGAAAAACAATTTTCATGGTTCCTTTTAATAAAACTCATTTTAATTAAATCATTAACCCTTATTAAACTCATTTTATTAATTCCTTTAATGATATTAAAGAACCAATTTTATGCTTGTTTTATCATAGTTGTTCAACAAGTTTATCTATTTTCAATTAAAATGTCAAACTCATCCAAACAACCAAATAATCAACCAAACATAAATATAAGTGCATAACCATAGCCAACTATTTTGAACACACTTGCTTGCCATAACAAGTGTGTCAAGAGGTCATTTCTAGGGTAAAAACATGACACAATGTTATGTTGATGAACTCCCACTTGAACTTACATCCAAATGCTTCAAGTATTCCTTTTGTGTTGTGATTCCACCACCATCTTTAGGCACCTTCTTTGTCTTACAAATCAGCCCCAAAATGCTTGTTACATAGGAAAAATCCTAATACATTTTTTTTCTAGGAAAATAAAGTGCACACTAATCTACTTATTACATACCAAATGAAACAAATAAATTACATAGCCTTTATTACAACCAAATGAAATCACAACCACAAACAATCAAACACAAGGTCATGGCTAGGTTTTGCACTAAAAACACATCCAAATATGTATATAAAATTCAAAAATGGCAGCTCCTTTTGAACCCAAATTCTCGGCCAACATAAACCAAGAACAAGTGGGTTTTTGTCCAAACAAACAAACCATCTCATGATTTTAATTTTTCAAGATCCTTACATGCATATAAAAGTAATATCTTGAAAAACAAAGGGACTTCCATGAGAGAAATTTCCAGCCCACTTTTTATTAAAAAAGGACCAGAAGATTTCAATTTTTTGAAGCATGTATCCATATAACCGGCTCTTGATGCCATTGTTGGGTTTTGTAGATCCTTACCAAAATCATATTAACCATTTATTATGTAAAACGCAGCGGAGTTTAGGTTAAAAACATGAGTTTATGTATCATATACACTTGTTAAAACAAAACCCAAGACAAGGATCTATTTATATGGAAGAGCATACTATCAAAAACACTCAAGAACACATTTACTACCTTAAAAACATGGAGAATGATGCAGGAAGATGATGATGTTTGAAAGCTAAGACTTCAATGTAGAAGCCCTCAAGAGATGATACCCACAAGCCCTTCCAAGACACCTACTTGTTAGGTAGTATAACACCAACTTGCTACTCTTCTTGTTGATCCGAATTTACCCAAAACAAATCTGAATTTTTGAGGCTTCAAAGCTGATTTTCGGCCAAGAAGAAGTAGGAGAGAACTTGCTTCTGTGTGTGTGAGAAAAAGTGTCTTTTTGGAAGAGTGTAAAAGTGGGTTTATTGTTGCAAGAACCAAGACCAAAGGAGGATTCCCTAGGCCAAAAGGGGTGGCCGAATTGGACCCTTAAATGGGTTTCCCTCCCATTTTCTTTTATCAAATGTTACACTCTAACCCTTTGTTTTATAAAACTAAAACCCCTTTTAATTTTATAACACTAGAACACTTTCATTTGTCATTGTTTAACTAATTTAAATAATGAAACAAATGATTTCTCATGAACAAATCATCTACATAATGTTGTTCATCTACAAAAGCAATGTTTTAGAAAACCCGTTTTCTAAATTGGTGCTAATATTTATTTGTATGCTCTCATCAACGAACAAATATTTATTGGTGTTTGTTTGGCTTGTTATTGGGTATGACCCGACTTGGATCATAGCGTACTAACCACATCAATCTTATATGTGTCTTGGGCATATAAGATCCAACAATACTCGGCCCATTACTCGTCGGGTATTGGTCGGGTAATTACCCATCGGGTATGAGCATACTCGCGGGTATCTAGTATACCTGTTAGCATAGGGTTACGGGCATACCCACGGGTATCAACCAATCCTTGTCGGGTTGTCGTGTTCATTTATACAATTTTATTTTTATATATTTAAGTATTCTATTATAAATATAAAATATGATCATCATTATAAAATTTTGTGTAGTAAACCTACGTTAACATTTACATTAGATAAGTTTAATATTAAAAATAGTTACAACAAGCTGCTTAAACTTTCTCATTAAGATTACATAACAACTACAACATATAAGTGTTTTAAAAGTTCACATCAAAATAGTCACAACAAGTTAGCAATAAGTATTCTCATTTCATAAAGTTTCATATTTAATATTCAAAAAATTTAGTTAATTTTTTTTAATATTTAAAATAAAAAAAACTTCGGGTAAACGGGTATGTAGTTTCGGGTAATCGGGCCGGGTATTACCAAATCCCATACCTGCAAATAATACCTGACCCAATACCTATCAGGCTTCGGGTAACCCATATGTTTCTGGTTTCAGGTATACCCACCGGGCTCGGGTTTTTTTGCCATCCCTAAACCATACCACTACAACAGTGAACGAGGGCAAGTGCAAAACATCAAGGAGCATGGAGGAAGACTAGGAGGGATATTGGATCTAGAAAGGCTGGTGCAACCAAAACCAAATCACTTAGACTATTTTGGTGCAACTAATAAAGGACTTCCGAAGCTAAGTGTGGAACTTCCGAAGGAAAAAGGAGCTCTTCCGAAGACAAAGTGTAAAACCAACTTCCGAAGAAAAACTCCAACTTCCGAAGACAAAGTATTCACTTCCGAAGGTCAAGACTTAGAGTGAAAGATCAGAAGTCAACTTCTGAAGTATGAAAGAAGTCCTCAAGCCTCGGAAGTATAGAAGCCTCTTCCGAAGTATAAGTGACTTTGGAAGAACTTGTTCTTCCGAAGCCAACTTACTTTCGGAAGACACTACTATTATCCAGTGGACATAAGTATGGTCTCCCTGACACTTCGTTGCAGACCTCTGAGATACTGCATGACGTTTTCTCAAAAGCCATGTAGTTGACCATACTTTATTCCACTGTTTACCTTTATAAGTTAGTACAGTTGCCAACTTTAGTTGGTGATAAAAGGTAAGTCATGGACATGTCATGACTATCATATCTTAGATAATACTTTATCTAAGATACCTTAGCTTTAGCATTGTAGTATATGCTTTAGTCTTAGGTTTCCAACTGGTATCTAAGTATATCCGACTATAGGATCTAGTATATATAGTTTTTCATTGTAACTCATATTTCATGCTTGTAAGAGTCTTGTAATACTTTGAGTTGAGAAGTAATATATACAAGTGCCTTGAAAATTATTTTCTTGTGTTCTTTGCTACTTATTATATTATTATCAACTTTTAAAAGAAATTCTACTTCATCTGATTTGAGTGTAGTATAAGTGAGTTTGAGAGAAATACAAGTGTTAAGTGACAAACCCGATCCTGCAAGGGAACAATCCATCAAGCATAGGATACGTACACCCAAAGTTGGGACAAACAACAAAAAAGCACCCACCACAACTTAAATATTAAACGGTTTCTATTATCAATAATAATTATTAAAGCTATTGTTAAAAATTACTTTATGTTCTTCGTAAGCATTTCGAACAAAGTAATTTATCGATGGATATTATATGTTAAGAATGTAAATCATCATAACATTTATGTAATTTTGATGATTGATCTTTTAACGTAGTTAATGTCGTTACATAGTTATGGATGCAACATATGCAGGTTAAATCAAACACGCATCAAAGATATATCTTGTCACTATTAAGAACCGAAATCAAATCTTTAAACCGAACAAAATCAACAATATCAAAAATACGATATTATGTGTGTCTCGAGTTATCACATTATTCCTGTGAAGCTTACACTTTCGTAGCGAAGAAGTATTTTTAACGTATACATATGTATTGTATATATTACCCTAGCTTCTTGAAATAGAAAAGCATAGTGTATATGAATGATAAGGATGGAGGGGAACAAAAAGAATGAAGTAGAGTAAAGATGTTCATATTAGATTAAAGTTAACAAATAAAATAAAAACAAAAACAATTTGACTGAAAAAAGTGAAAAAAAGGCTGCTACTACTAAATCTAAAGCTCAAGAATAATAACAAATAAAAAGCAAGATCTAGTACATCGTCTCCCTAACGTAAAGAATTTTGAACAAGCAAAAGGTCGACCCCACGTTCCACGTCATCATGTGTGGGACCTCACGATACGCCACGTCATATTTAACATTTAATTTTGTTTAATTTCTATACGTTTTTATCTAGTAGTCATGGACGAGGCCTGGTCTGTCAGTGACATTGAGCCGCCACGACATAAACGACGAATCTCTGTCGTCCACGTCATCCATGAACCTATACTCGTTCGTCGCAGCTGGCGAGTAGCATGACGACATTCTAGGGGTCGAATGTGTGTACTCGTTAGCCCATTGGTTACTGTTCATCATATATTGGTGGTGATATCCGTCCGCCACGTCATTGCCACCTGTTGTCACCGCGGCCGCCGCCGCGGCACTTGCACGCCTCTCCTCCTTCTTGTATCGAATTCCACATGCATTGCATAACGACTGCAAACAGTAATAATAATAGTAATAGTTAATAGTTAATTCCCTGACACTCTAATTAAAACAAATAAGATTTGAATAAAAATAATTATAATAATAATCATGATTCATAAACATACCTTAGGGCCACGAGGTCCATTCCGCCAGAGCGGAGTGGAAGTCGTGTCACAATTCGAGCATCTCCTAGAAAAGAGACTATCAGCGGTGGCAGAGCCAGTACCACTGCCACCGCCACCACTGCCTGCACGATTGGCCTTATGGGCCGATGGTGCAGACGAGTGGCTGGAAGACTGCAAAATATTCCACCAAGATCCACGGCGCTTCTCTTGGTGCGGCTTTTCATAGTCACTAGTCAAGCGAGTGGACGGCGTGCCCAACGACAGAGTGCAATCGACGGACGAGGGTGAAGAACCGTAAGGACACATGATCTCTTGCTCATAAGGCATTGGGAAAATGGTGGAGAATGAGCTTGGTTGGTGATAATGATAGAGACCACATGAGCATGGACCCATCATGGTTGAGCCAGTGCACCGGTTCATGGTTTATGTGTCAATGCAGATGGTTAGGTGATGAAATAAGGGTCAAAGGGTGCAGTGGGTGTGGTGTAGGTTGCTATAAATGAAGATTTGAGGGTCTAATGAAGAAGTTGTAGGGGTGCAATGAGAGGATGAGGGGATTAAGGGGGTTTATATAGGTATAGATGAGTGGGCCAATGGAGTGTAGTTGCAGTAGTGAATATTCCACATATGTTTTATTTGTCGTTTTCTATTCTTCTTTTGTAAACATATTTGAATATTATTATAAAAAACTAATAGGTTAATGATCGGAGTTGTAAATCTAAATCACATTGGCATAGGATGTTAGCATATTTAATATTGTTTTTATTTTAGCTAGTTTAATGTGTTAAGGATTAGTTATACTTCTATTTAAATTACTTTGAATGACACTTACATGTTTATTTAATTAATTAGTTTACTTAGCAATACATCTAATGAAAATTATACATTGTATTAAAGGGGTGACAAAAACAGAGTATATGTGGGGTGCAGTGATGAATATGATAGATTGCTTTATAACTTTGTATCTTTTCAGTTTGTTGTCTCTAAGTTTCATCATCCAATTTTCTATATTAGTAATAGTATAGATTTTATCCTTCAACATGATAGTTATGATTTATGAATCGATCAATTCTAAAAAGTGTTTCATTATATCTAACACTATTAGAAAATACTTATCAACTAAGAAACTGATTACAAGCTTCGTTATTGAGTGACGAATAATATTGTCCTCTGCTACTTATATATGAAGTCTTTACCCACATGAGATTTTGTGCACTTACCCATTGATCTTTATACATTGCAATAGATTTTATTAAATATAAATCTTTTCAATTAAAAAAATTTATGTAACTTACTACTTTATAAGTCTAGAAAAAAACAAGATTAGGGTTAAGATAATCACCTTTCATTGAAAAATAAAAACATATACTTTATACGTATCATCATCATATTTAAATAAAAAGAGTGGAGGTTTAATCTAAATGATAAAGTCATCAAAGTTAACATAACGTGTCTCCCGTTAAGACCAAAGGTTCAAGCACATTTAAAACAGATTGGTGTAATTTGATTGTTACATGTGGATAGGACCAGAGTAACATTTCGTGTTAACATATTTTTTGAAATAAAAGTACATGACTATACATTATATTATGATTATTATTATAAGAAAATCTATACTATAAAGAGACTAATGATATAACTGATTAAGATGAGGTACTGATTACATGTAAATATTAGAAGGTCATGGGTTCAAGTCTCACTACAAGTAAAAAATTCAACGTTAAGCCAGGGGTGATTTCAGTAATGGGTTTTCTTCTGATGGAATTAGGGGTGCGATCCTGACTAGAAAACAAATAGATGGGCACGATTAAAATAACACTATTGTTCGAAACAGTATCGCATATTTGCCGTTAAAGAAAAATAATAATATAAATAAAGAGAAAGAGAGAGATTGAAAATGGTATGATTGAGAGAGTGTTTTGAGGGGGTTGTTCTTTAAGGGAATGGTCAAAAGAAGCCACGTGACCAGGGGGAACAGTCTTCCATGGATACACTTCTCCGATCACGAGGACCACTACCTCTTTCTCATTTACCTTAATGCCCTTAATCTTCTCATTATTTTCAATTAACCAAACCATATTCTTTTGTACTATGTTAAAGAGGATTAATCTTCGACGTCGAACATGAATTATTAACTTTTCGCAACGGTACAGTATATTGTAGGCTGTAGTGATGTGTGATAGTACCATTGAGATATGTCGTGTTGATAGTACCATTATTTTCAATTAATCTTCGACGTCGATAAGTTTAAGATTCATATGGTCTACGATTCGGTTTTACTAGTATGGCTTATGATTTAAAACTTGGAACCAGAGATGTAAAACGAACCGGATGCTTAACCTTTTCAATTGTTTTCGTTTTATGATTATACAGTTTATATATGTTTTATATAAATGAACAACTTTTAAAGTTTTAAGCTAAGTTAATGACTTGATAAAAGAAAAAGAAAATTCGGTCAAACCATTAAACCAAACTATCAAGCCGCTAAAACAGACCAAACTAGACTGTGAACATTTCAAGTAAGGTTCACCCGATCATCTGCATTACTCGAGTATAAAACTTTGTGACCTTGAAGAAAAGCTCGTATATCGGTCCGTCCACATCAGTCCCGAATTTAAGACCACCCTCAGAAAAAAACTCAACTTTGGTAAGAAAATCCCCTTACCCGCCCTGAAAGGCTGAATTAGTTTATCATATGTAAAACCTGAACATAAGACATCGCTCCATTTTAATAAAATATTGAGGTATCTCACCTTAATCACATGGACTAAGGATCATCGGTGCGCATTGTTTATTTAACCAGTAAATTTTTCTATGAACGAAGTTATTACACGTCGTTTTAGTATATATTGGGTCGCTTATATATAGCTTACTAAACGAACCGAATTAAGGTGGCTAGCGGACCGGTGCGGTGGAGTCAGGTGATGGGAAACAAAGTGGCTCGGTTGGTTGGGGTTGGGGTTGGGTCTGGTGGGTTGGGGGGGGTCCATGCCAGGGTGGTCACTGGGTCACACTCAGAGTCTTAATGATAAAGAAAAGAGGGAATCAAGAGATTTTGTTATGATTATAAAAGAGAGAAAAGGGGTGATAGAAATGCTTGATACTGCTGCAATCATCAAAGCAACCTATTTTCCTCTGGGTTTTGTACAAAATCTTTGACCCAAATTATTATTATTTTTTATTCTTATAAAAAGCATAATAATTATGCACTCTTGCTCTAAAAAACATACACATTTTGTCCTACAATCATTTTTTTCTTAAAAGAAAACAAAGGAAATTAATCTCAAAAATCCAAATGTAATTATTTTTTTATATTTTATTTTTTAACTTACCGCAAGCTCCATTTTATCCAAATATGTCGCCTATCAAAGTGTTAGTACACTCTAATAAGTGTTCCGATAACAGGTTCTCACAGTTAAATGAATTAATCTTTTTATGGATTCTAAAAATAAAAATATGAAAATTAAGAAATTAATAGGTTATAATTATAGAAATTAAAATTACTTAATAGTACTACAATATATGCAATCCTAGTTCTTTTAGAAGATCCACAACACGAATCTCTAACAAATATTTGAATGCCCGAGAGGACATCTTGATGGTAAATTTCTCTATCCGGTAGGTCGAGCGTTCAATCTTATAAAGTACAGATATATTGATTAATAAAACTAGATTATGATATGTTTAAAAAATTGTATTCTACGGATTTATTTCTCCGACTTATAAATTCACTCGTAGTTTTTATTTTGTGTGAACTTATAAACGCATAAAAACTATTTTCTTACTTAAATTTTGATGAAGATATAACGACAATGAAAAACTTCAACACATATAGTTATAGTTGCGGTTGAGATGATTTCTATATATAATGAAATAAAAAATTGTTCACACTACATTAATCGTAAATGAAACTCATTTTTTTATATTAAAATTGAAGGTTTAAGAACCTAACACAAACAACGACACTGAAGAAACTGGGGCCAGCCCCGAAGGGAGGCAAAAGGGGGCGGGGTGGGTGACCGCTTAGGGCCCGATCTTTTCAGGGGTCTCAAATTTTAAAAAAAAATATATATGTTTACATTATATATATGTATTTTTTTTTAAAAAAATCTATAAACCATTAATAAACCCATTAAAAAGACCCAATAACATATTATTTCTTTTAACCTATTAGATCTCATCTTAGAGCTCATTAACATTTTAAATAGATTAGCCCAACGCCATTTACCCAATCTAAACTCAATTTAATATGAAAACTTGGTCGAGAACTTTGTATTATAACAAGTAAATTATCTTGATACAATACTTTCGTTTTGTTTATTGTTATAACAATTATCATTATATTATAAAATTTTATATACAAGTTATTCGGTTTTGACTTTTTTTATACATCGTATTACAAGGGCCACTTTTTATTCTCGCTACAGGTCCAATGTCTCTCGAGAATTCTCAGGACCAGCCCTTAACTAAAGTTTCAAAAATTGAATGTTTTGTTTGAAATACTTATCTTGATGCACATATTATTATTTGAATTAAAATGTGTGTGTATATATATGATGGAAATAAATGAGTCAAACATATTGGTCAAAAAGACGATGTTGTATTACTTGGGGTGTAATCTAGGGACAAATATAGGACAGGAACATCTTAGAAAACAAACAAAAGTACAAAGGCCCCACCCACAGTCATAGTCCTCATCCCCAAAGAACAAACACAACACAACTCCTTTGGAATATCAATCGAATCGACAAAAAGATTCAAACAAAACATCAAAACACTTGGAGAACGAGAGAATCGGATCGTCTAGAGATCCGTGAATATATTATATAATCCACCCAAAACAAATTTTATTATTATTATTTGTTTTTCTTAAATAAAAGTCTAAATTCTTTATACTTTGGATTTTATTTTTTTATGCGACATCCTGACGTTAAAATGTCTCACTTGTATTCAAGTGATCAACCGTTTTAATCTTATAAGATGTTTGTATAGGCAGTAATATCAGTGGTTTAGGAGTGGTTTAAATATAATACTTTATATTTTTGTTACATTTATAATTTGTGGTCAAATGTTTTTATGATTTTTTTTTTGGGGGTGGGGGGGGGGATGTTAGGAGTAGTGAGTCCTGCAACTAAAAGGTTGTGGGTTTTAACATCACTCGGAAGTCGAAACAAAATAAATAAAAAAAAGATTGTTTTATGCTACATGAGAATACTGAAGAACTATTCTTCTATTAGTGAAGATAAATCCAATATTTAACAAGGGTTGTGCTTTGATATATAGGGATAATGGATAAAGGTTTCATTTACATATAAGTAATTATATATCACCGTAATTAAAATACTAAAACTAGTTTTACGTCTACAAGCTACTTACATGTTGAATACTTATAAAACTCATATTATGTTTTTCGCTAAGTATAATAGGACAACTATTGAGCTTATTTGGACATATAAATATATACACACATTATCCATTTCATCTCTAACAAGCATCATTAGTTTTTTATTTATATTCAATCCTTATAATTAATAATATACATATAAAATAATTGATGAGTAATCAAGTGATTTGCATGAATGCATGCATGTAAAACTTAAACCAACGTAATGAAGATCGATTGCACGTGATTAACGTTGATGGCAGTGATTTGGGGTTAATAAATGCATTATGCATGTAGATGATGATTAGCCCCATGCATTCTTTCGTAATTCGTTCCAGCCGCAATGTGGGACCTACAATATCCAACTCACCAACCAACCTTCATCATTAGTTTACTTTAGTTTTCTGTCTGGTTGACCGAAATGATCCACTGGATTAATTCTTTCTTATTTATATTACAAAAGTTTTAAGCTGGGGTCCTGTTGGTTCGTTGGTATGTTCAATAATCAAAATAGGTTATATGTTACATAAACCATCTACTTTAAACTGCAGTTTATAAATCTATAAACTGTTGTTTACAGTGACTGTAAACTGCAGTTTGTAGAGTAAACGGTCGTTTACCTTTTTGTAAACTGCAGTTTACTTATCTTCAGGTTTTTATACGGTGTATGAATCAAAAATCACTCAAAATATTAAAGTTTCAAATCCTATAGGATGCAGTTTGTAATGTATTTATTGTAAATACTCAAAGACTTGCCCCTAGAAAAGGTTAATTACAAGAATATTATATTTTGTAGAAATCTTGTTTATCGGTTTGGCTTTAAGATGACATGATATAGGTTTATGTCGTTTCTAAAACCTTTTAGTTACAATTTAATGTAATTTTATGATGGACTAGTATAAGTTTTAATTCGACATGTAGCAATTCCAAAATCTTCCTACTTTTTTTGTCATCCGGGAAAATATGATATTATCTCTTAAGAATATACAGTGTCACTCAAATGTTTGATATTTACAAATATAGCACACATGCAAATAATTTTACTAGTCACTCGACGTATATCTGCCCCTACTCGTGACTCATCTTAACTCACGTTTTATTTATGTACTCTTATGTTCAAAGCTTTTACATGTTATCAACCTAATAAATTTCGTTTTTGATAATAAGTTAATAACCAAAGTAAATGTTTGGGTTACCACAAAGATCTCAAAATACGAATAATGAGAGAAGCATCCTCGTATGGATGAGAGTTTTGAAGTGCTAAAAGAACATGATTCTCAAAAGGAGAAACAACAACATGAATTAATGAATACATCTTTTATTATCTTATTATATATTATAGATATGGCTTGTGGGGCCAATATGGTGTTAAAGAAGTGTAGCAAATGAGTTTAAAGGAAAAGTGAGGTTTGATGAAGAAGACAAGAGAGAGATGGAAAAGTGGAATATGGGGTTTTATGGGAGAAACCCCTAACAAGAGTCTTGTGTACTTTGGGAAAAGTTAAAGATCTTGAACCAACACAACTCCTACTTCTTATTGTCTCCTCTAGGGGATCTTATTTTTTTTCTTTTTCTTTCTTTTATATAACTTGCTTATATGACTTGTAAAATCATGTCTACTAGTTAACTTATAGAAACAAAAGTTATATTGATATATATTAATAAAAACATTTAAAATATATGTAAGTTACATGAAACTTCGTTGGATACTTCAATTGTTGTAGCTATACCACAAAGATGAACACAAAAAAAATATATTGACAGAAAATGGGAAAAAAATGTGAACAAGGGAATACACTTCTGGGCACTTAATTAACATCCATTTCCAAATTAATTAAATACTTAGAAATGATTAAGAATTGGTTAACACTAATCGCAAAAGGCAAACTCTATAAAAGGCTTCATCTTCAAACTATTTTTAAGTTATACATGATCTTTTTATAGTTAAGACTTAAGAGCAATCAACTCAAAATTATGATTAATTAAAATAATATTTAGTAGGTTTTCATGTTATCATTATCTAGACATCGAGAGAATCCAAATATGTATTTGTTCGGCCGCTATTAAGTCCTTAAAACTATATTAATTACTTTTTCAAATTATGTTTAGAAAACTCTTATTATTATTATTATTATTTAATATAATTGTGATTGTTATTGTTATTAGTAGTAGTATTACTATTAATGTTAATATAATTTTAACCTCCCAAATTCACTTTTAGAAAGAAGATGTCTACGTTGGAAGGTTGTTGAAAATTGAGTGGCTCAATATTGTCAAGAAGAAACTTGAAGGGGACTAAAAGTGATAAATAAACAGAAAAGGATATATACGGCACATATGGAGGTCATATGGCGCATATTGGGTCATAATGCTCGTATGGGCCGGTATGCCACATGATGATATGTCGCAAAGAGATTAAGGCTTACAAAATAAGTTTTATCGTGTTTAACAAGTTAAAGGTAACACAATTAATACAAGTATCATAAATATGTCAGGAATTACCAGCCCTAACAGAGATATTCACACAAATATATAATATATATGTGTGTATCTTAGTTATCAATCGTAAACATACTTATAATTATGATTTAGGACAAAGGATTTATGTCATATGTTATGTACCTAGTTATAAGCTAACTAGTTTAATAATCATATAATATGATAATATGATCGCAATCTTGCTAATCAAATTGGTTATAATAAGAGAATGATTGGCCTAGAGTAACAAACTGTACAATTAATATATATATATATATATATATATATATATATATATATATATATATATATATATATATATATATATATATATATATATAAAAATCATACAAAACTCACATATTACCATTATAAAAAAGACATGGTACTTTGTGTTTCTACTTTCGACCGAAGATCCTAGATGAGAATGAATGGTTTTGATCTTTTAATAACACTTCTGTTGTGTCTAGATGTTATTGAATAAGATTTTTCATTGTTTTGAACATGGTTACTAGATTTCTTCCACTTTATGGCCTTTTTATCTTTTCTTCTCTATTTCTAGCCATAAAAAAATATATGAAATAAAATATCATTAGAAGCTACCAAGTGAGCATTTACAAAGATAGATAACAACCATTAACTTCCTAAGTGTTATTGTAAGTTAGTAATATGTTCTTTGAGTGCCCTTCTATAAACGTTTATACATATTCTACTGAAAGTCTTGAGAAGGGTTTTGCTAGTTTTGGTGAATTGGGTCTTGACATATGTATGAAATTAAGTGAATTTGTTGTAAATCGTGGCTGATTTAAAATGAGAAGACCCATGTATGATGTGTAAAATCAACAATCACCGTGTATTATTTGTATCTGCATTTGCTTGGAAGCGAAGATGACCACAAATCACAATGTATGATTTGAAAAAGAAATGATGTAGAAGAAGCGGACAAACAATATGATAATTTATATAATACTAATTACCAACTTACTTGTGTTTAATGGTTTGTACCTTATGTTTTGTAGATTGTAAATTACTTTGTCTTTTCTTTACTTTTATACTTTTAACCTTATAGTTTTCATCTTTCACATTTAACAGTTAACACTAATACTTCTTTTCACTTTCAACTTAAATCTCATTGACTTTAAAATTTTTACAAAATTTTCATTTTACGTCTTGGTCGAAACTTTTCGAGTTAACATACTGCAACATGCATATGTGGTTCAATATTTTTACATCTATTTTTTCTGTTTAACGCTCACGTTGTATTTTACGTTTCGTTCTAATTTACACACATTAACACGGCGTAACGCACGTGCACGGTTCAACGTTTTTACGTTTATTTTTCATTCGCTTTTAATTCTTTTGTTTTACGAGTTTTTCTGGTGTTGATGATCGCTAACAATGGTGTGACATTAATGCTATTTGGCACGGTTTTACGGTCTCACCGCAACGCGTGGGGCTGAATACTAGTTTTTATTATTTTGCAATTTGGCACTAAGATTATCACACAACATAAATTACAAGAAGAAGAAAATTCAAAAAAAGTAAATATAGGGACGCCAAAACTTTCGTCAATAATTGAGATTATTAGATACAATGAGAGTATATGTAGATTGAAGGTTGGTGAAGGAATACAAGTGACTTGAACTGTCACACCCCCGCTAAAAGCGGAAACACGGGGATGTAACGAGACCGGGATCGTCATAACACATGGTAAGCGATAGAGAGCAATATATATAAATGATGACATGCGTGTCATGACGACACCCGACAACAAGGGGACTTGTGTCGTGTTTAGTCAATGTCCACAACACATAGCCATAAGCAACATGATGATGATAACATATATACACATAAGATAAAAATGTAGATGTTAATTCCCACAACCCGGGAACAAGTTCAAATGTTGATAATTGTTTACATGCGATAACATTGTTCAAAAAGATTGTTTAACAAAACATGAGCTAAGTCCCAAAAATGCATCCTAGGGTCTCCACTAAGGCAGCACACCTAGATTCCTGGACTTGCATGATCACCTGAAAAGATATGCTTAAAACGGTCAACATAATTGTTGGTGAGTTCGCAGGTTTATGTAATAAAATGTAAGTGATGCTGTAATATAATAGCGCGTCGGAATACCGTGAATACAGTTATTACACAAGTAAATATCACATGACATGAGCTTTGCAACCAAACCTAGCGACGTACACAAAGAAATTGTCGGCTTATATTCACCCAAGGGCCCGTTCCTGGCCACTGATGGTACCAACTAGTATACCATCGAACGAGGGTGGGGGTGTCAACCCAGTAGTACTACCAATACCTAACCGTCGGTTCCCACACTGGAATTAAATAGTTGCAAAGATAGAACCACACAGCAGACCCAAGCATGTATCAAATAGTACTTGCAACACAGTATCACGTTGATTCCTTGTATGTAAAATGTATGTAAGTTGTACAGCATAAAAATTGTGTAAGCATACTTTTCCCCCAATTTGTAAATGATTGAAATATTGTATAAATGTAAAAAGGGGCCACGAAACTCACTTGTTAAGTGGTAAGTATGTATGAGCGATGTAATCCCAAATGTTGAAACAGTCAAACACCTATTGACAGTTATTGTATAGCATTAATGATATGTTATATGTATAAGCGCGTAATAATGATGGGTCGGTTCGGGTCGTATCGGATGGGTCACGCACAACACACACAGACTGACACACGTACTAGACCTTATGTAGATCCAAGTACAAGTCATTGTTGCCACTAATGATGTTATTTAAGTAAAAGTGTCGTTGTTAATCGAAAGAATATTGAATAAGTGTCAATAGTTATAAGTCAATTTAGTCGTTCGTAAAGCGTTAGTTAAATTTGCTCAAAATAGTTTCTGTGCCCTTTCTCGCGTTGACTTTAATATTTGTGGCCAAACAATGGCATAATTGTGTTAGTGTTACCTCGACACCACACGACATACTCACGCCACGCACAAGGGTCAAACACAACAATTTCAGTCGCATACAAGGCCAGACGCACGACTCAACTTCCATTCGTGCGAATCAACCCTCAATCGTGCGAATCAGCTTCATTCGTACGATTGAGCCTTCATTCGTATGATTGGCCTTCAGTCGTACCACACAACACCCAAACGCACGACTCAACTTCCATTCGTGCGAATCAACCCTCAATCGTGCGAATCAGCTTCATTCGTACGATTGAGCCTTCATTCGTATGATTGGCCTTCAGTCGTACCACACAACACCCAAACGCACGACTCAACTTCCATGCGCACGAATCAACCTTCAATCGTGCGAATTAGCTACTTTCGTACGACTGAACCTTCATTCGTGCGATTGGACCCCATTCGTGCGAATAACATTCATTCGCACACATTCAGTCGGTCACCTGACTCAATCGCACACAAACACTCAGTCGCATGACTCATTCGCATACACTCATTCGCACGCATGACTCAATCGCACACAGACACTCAGTCGCACAACTCAGTCGCACGACATGCCTAGTCGCACAACTCAGTCGCGCGATTGACTCAGACGCATGATCCAGTCGCACGACCCACTCAGTCGCACGGCTCAATCGCATAGATGACCCAGTCGCCTGATCTGCAGAATCGCGACTGTGGTCGGAATGAGCAGCCCCCGAGCTGCTCTAAACACGGGTTTTACACCATAAGGACCTCCAGAAACACTCAACAAACATATACAAGCATGAAACACAAGCAAAGAGACCTCACACGCACCCATACGACCTTGTGTGTTCGGGTTGAACCCGAACACCCGAAACCCTAGTTTGGACAGCCGTGAAAAGGCTCTAAAATGGACAACCAAAGACAACTACCTGCTAAGGAGGGGTAGTCTATGCTGTAGATGACGTCAAGACGAAGAAAACGAGACCTCTCGGGTCGGATTTGGTGCTAAAATGGAGTTTTAGTGTGTGAAGAGATGAAGATGAAGAAGATGGATGAAATGGGGGTTTAGGGCTGGAATATGGGTATTTATACCCAGCCCAAGTTTCCAAAATTACAAGTTTAGTCCCTGCACTTAACCCCCGAGTTTTCCAAATTTTGTTCGGTTGAAAAACGACTTCGTTAGGTGTTTTATATTAATTGTAAAAGTATATTTAATGTTGTTTTGACTTAAGAAATGGTTATATTAAAACATTTATTATATTTATAAAATGATATATTTAGCGTTTTCAAAAATGAAAGTTTTAAAGGTCTTTTTAAAGTTCACACACGGTTATAACGAATGCACACACAATGATAATATTGCACACATGATATCCACATAATGAGTCAAATAATGATGAGGAATGACTAAACATAGAATAGATAACGGTCAAACGCGTCAATTGACGGACCTTGGGGTGACGGATGTCACAGTATCCCCCAGTTGAGAGAATTTCGTCCCGAAATTCAGCTGGAGTTAGGTCCAAGAGTGTCATCCTCGAAAAGATGTGGATATTTGAGTTTCATCTGATCTTCACGTTCCCATGTAAACTCTGGCCCTCGTTTTGAATTCCACCTTACGCGAACAATAGGTATCCTACTGCGCTTCAGTTGCTTGACCTTTCGATCCATGATCTCAATGGGTTCTTCAACAAAATGAAGTTTGTCGTCAATCTTGATTTCCTCGATTGGCACGTGAAGGGATTCATCGGCCAAACACTTCTTGAGGTTTGACACGTGAAAAGTATCATGCACACCGCTAAGCTCTTGTGGCAACCTTAACCGGTAAGCCACTGGACCGATCCTTTCAGTGATCTCAAATGGTCCGACGTATCTTGGGGCTAACTTCCCTTTCTTTCTGCAGGACCGTTTAAGGGCTTAACTACAATTACAACACAACCACACAATGAGGAGAATAACTAATCTCTAATCAAACAGTGAACTGGGTAACCAAGGTGAAGCTAAGAACACAAGTAAGTAAAGAGACAGAACAAGAGAGTTGGGTTTCAAGGAGGCAGTATATTGCTTTCTCAAGTTCTCTTACAAGTGTTACAAAGCATTAAGAAAAGATACAAGAACTTGAAATACTTATACTACAACCTACAGCCGGCCATACTTTGAAGGCCAGCTGGATACAATTGACTAGACACAAACAAAATCAATTGTAGGATCAAAAGGCATATCTGCCTTTTGACCTTGTGACTATGACATGCCATAGCTCACATCCTTTTACAATACAAAAAGGATAAAGTACATAAAGTGGAAAGTTACAGACTCAAGACCTCAATGTACAGTTACCAAAAGCATGACCCTTTTCACCAACTCATGTAAGTTGGTGACTTTACAGAGATGCAGCGGAAAAGGTGCTTTATGGAACAGTACATCAGATAAAGCATGTGTACTAAAAGTCTTCGGAAGAAATCTGTCTTCATAGGATGAGGCTTCGGAAGACTTTGTCTCTGAAGCTTCGGAAGACTTCATGTTTGGCTTCGGAAGATATTGGTCTTGGCTTCGGAAGATTTTACACTTAGAGTATTTTCTAATGCTTTGTGTAAAACTTCCGAAGCATTCTTCACTTCAGTACTTAGTGCATGTTTGCTGAGACACTTAAGCTGTTTTGGGTTGCATCAGACTTCAGGAATTCTTACAAACTCCCCCTAGGCTGATGCTACCAAAACACTTGGAAGATCTTCAAATGTTGGTAGTCTTCAGTACAATCAGGACCATTCCTTTCTTCATGAGATGGTCAGGATCATCAAGACTTTCATAATATCTTCTCATCTCAAAGAGATCATGCAGAGGTAAGTTGATTATGTCTTGCCATGAGTAGACATTCTCAACACCTTGATCTCTTATAACAGTCCATCTCTCTGGATTGGTAGAGTATGTCCAGGATAAGATGGGTGTCTCACTAGTTAGAGGAGCCACTTGAATAGGAGTTGATTGGGCTGCCTCATCATGCACTTCCTCAGGTTGATCTGATTCAGCCTGAGGTGCAGAGGTAGATGACTTTGGCTTCTTCTTCTTTGTCTTTGGTTTAGAAGCCATCCTCTTCTTCCTCTTGGTTGTCTTTAACTGAGAAGACTGGTCTGCAGCACCATGTTGATCATCAGTGTCTTTCTCAGTTGGGTGTTCCTCCCTCACAGGTTCAGAAGGAGAGGGAGTTTGACCCTGCCTAGGATCAGAAGATGAAGCTTGCTGGGGCTCAGCTGGAGGTGCTGGTTGAGGTGTCTCTGGTTGCTCAAACTTGACCTCCACTTCAGGTGGGACTTGACTTGGAAGAGAGTGCAAGTCAATAAGTTCTCCACTCTTAATCTTCTGCTTGATCACCCTAATGTGCTCATCCATAGTGGATAGAGACATGGGGCCAAGTCTCCTTCCGGAGAATCCATACAGCTTCAAGAAGCTCACCATTCTTTGTCTGTCAGCAGACTTCTTTGCATTCTTTTGAATGGTGGCCCTTGACTTTGCAGCTTCTTCCCTTAGTTTCCTTTTTGTTGTCTTTCTTTCCTTGACTAACTCAAGCTCAAGTTGTTTTAAGTACTCGAACTCAATGAAGTCATAGGACAAAGGGAGAAGTGCATCTGCCTGATAGAAGCCTGTGGCACTCAGGTAGTTGATCATCCTGATCCTATCTTCCTCTTTGTCTACCTGAGGTTCTTGTGGAGCCACATCTTCTTGTGCAGGACTTTCTTGAACTGGTGAGAGAGTAGGAGCATGCTTGTAAAGTCTTTTCTGTCTCTTCTCCTCTTTGAGTTGGAGAAGTATCATTGCATCCTCTTTCTCCTTCAACTCTCTTGACACTTCTCTGTCAGCCAGTTCATTCAGTTCTTCTAAGGGGAGGGAGATGATCTCATCAATATCATAGTTCCTGGTCTGTAAGTAGTTAATCCTGGCTGCCCTTAACTCATCATCCTGAGTATTTGGTCTGGGGGCAGCCCTGATTGCAGCTTGCATGAAGCTAGATGACCCAGTGGAACTTTCTCCCCTTAGTCTCCTTTTCCTCTCTCTCTCTTCCTCCTCAATTTCCTCAGGAGTCATTATCCTTTTCCCTTTGTCACCAACAGACCTTTGTGACTCAGGGAGGATTGAGGCTTGGCCTTCATTGCTTGGAGTAGCTTCCATGCTCTGGCCAGAGAGAGGCTGAGAAACACCTTCACCAGCAGGTGTCTCTGTTGGAGTTTGGACCTCAGCAGCAGTTGTTGATGATGAGACAGGGGTCTCAGGTTCTGTCACTGGGCCTTCAGTCAAGGTTTCCCCTATGAAACTAATCTTAGGGTCCACCTCAACATCCAGTTGACCGATGACATTACCTGATTCCCTAAGTCTCCTTCTTAGAGAGAACTCTGCCATGATCCTGTCTTGGATTCTTTGAGCCAGCCTATCAGCTTGTCTTGAATTGCTTGGATTGACAAGTGGTAGGTTGACTAAATCCAGTCTTTCATAAAAGCTCAGGCTTTGGAATTGAAAAACTTCTTGTTGGCCTTGAACTCTTTGAAGTATGAGGGCTCTTCTGTCATCATCATACCTCCACCTTATGATTTGATTGTTAGTTCCCAGAGGTGGAGATGAGACAGCCCTTGGTATGCCTTCCTCAAATAGACTCCTGATGAGAGAGTCTATAGAGTCCACATTAATGTGAACTTGAGGAAGTTGCTGAGAATGCACAACAGCAAGTGAGGATGGTGAGTCCTCTATGTCCATTCTCTCTGAAGAACTCCCAGGTTCTGTGGTTGTAACAACTTTCTCCCCCTTTTTGGTAGCATCACCCACTTGCATAGGTGAGCTGGAGGATAAGTCAATCACTTCCACAGGTTCTTGTGTTCCTGGTTGAGCTCTCCTTAAAGGTCTCCCAGCTAGTTTTTCCTGCAGATATGAAATCTGGAGTTGCTGATCATTGACCCTGTTTTGTAAGGTAGTCACTTGAGATTCCAAGTGACTAACCTTAGAGACTAAATAGGTGCATGTTTTTGACAGTTTTTGCACCTTTAGCCTCAAATTCCCCTCATCTTCATCAGAAGATTCATTGGGGGATGAGATGATTGGACCAAAGTCCTCTCTCTCACCACCAGCTTGAGTTTCTTGGCTGCTGGTTTTCCTCTGCTCACTGGCAGCCTCAGTTGAGATGCCAATGGGCTGAGTTGCCATGGTTGAGGTCTTAATAATGTAATCACTTTCAAAAGTGAGAGCCTCTTCCATATGGACATCCTGAACAGGTTCAGAAGTGTCCACCTCAGTAACAGGTGACTGATGGGGGATAGACTGAGGAGAGTCAGAGGTACTCATCTCTCTTTGAGTAGGGGAGGAGAAGAGAGACTCATGGTACTCACTGAATCCTAAGTCTTCATCAGTGTAAAAGGATAGGTTGGGAATTGGTTGGTTGAGATCCAAAGGCTGGGGATGGTAGCTGTCCCCTGAAGGTTGTCCACTTGAGTGTTGAGACTCAGAGTGAAGGCTTAAGGTTGTTGGGCTATTGAGCTCATCAGGGTGAGCTTGAGGAACCTCAGCCCTGATAGGTGAAGTAATGGGAGTGGTTTGCTCCTCAGGAGAAGTGGGAGCTCTAGTGTCCACTTCTTCCTGTAAGGTTGAGTATTTGGGGACCTGCACAGACTCAATAGTCTGAGCAGGGGTTCGTTTGGATTTTCTTTGGTAGGTGAGGGTGATTTCTGGTCTTTTTAATGGTAGGGACAAAAGAGGTGTGGGTTCAACACTAGCTTGTGTTGCTAGGTTGTCACCTTGAGCAATGACTCTAACATTTTTGGGACTAGGGCTGTTTCTACCCCAGAGAAGCCTACAGTTGGCTTCTTCATTATTTTAAAGATGCCGGGCTTCATCTGTCCCAATTTAAGAATATTACCTGTTTCCCTCAACTGTGAGCCCAGTTCACAGTTGAGAATGTGTTGAACATATCTAGGAAACATGTAATACTCTAAGGAGTCTAAGTTTGCAAGTAAATTAGTATATACAAATTGTGAATACCTGAACTTGACCCCTTGAACCATTCCATGAACAATGAAGGAGAGATCCTCAGGAATCTGGTCCCATCCACCATGCTTGTTTGACAAGCTGTGGATAACCACATGGAGCAGGAATTTCCATTGGGATGAGACCTTCCCTTTCCTAAAGGTCTTTACAGAGAAATCTCCTTCATAGCCCATCTGCTCAAAAGAATGATTTACAGCTTCTTTTGGAAAGGACACCTCACCTTCTTCATCATCCAGCTGTAGATGTTGGTTAATGATGGCCGGAGTGATGAAGACTGTCCTTCCTTGCACTGTGGCAGACAGTGCCTTCTCCCCATCCATAATGACCTCTTGGCAGGTCTTCCAAAATTCAAGCAACTGATCCTCATAGAGAGGAGGATCAATGGTTAGGGAGGTGAAGTAGTTAGATAGAGTCAAGAATTGGCAAATCTCTGAGAAACTTGCATCTTTCTCAGAGCTTAACAGAGCAACTTGATTATGTTGCCTGTGTAGTTGCATGGAGAAGTCAGGGTTGTTTCTGCGGTTAAGGTTGGCCATTTTAGAAGCTTAAGGTGTGAAGAAAGGTAGAAAGCAAAGGCGGTTTAGAGAATTAGGTTAGAGAAACAGTAGAATTGAGGAAGATAGTGGGAAAGAGGGGGAACCGTTGGGTATTTATATGAAAAGGGATTTGAACCAAAGTTAATGAAAGAGGATAAACTTTGAAATCCGAAAGTCGGTCCCACCTCTGAAAAAGTAGTTTACTTTTGCTCAAAAAGTAGTTTTCTTGGAATTCGAAAAGCTTCCGAAGTTTATTTGTCTTCGGAAGTTTGATTTAAAAAGCTTCCGAAGCTAAAATGGCTTCGGAAGATTTTCCTGAGAGTCTTGATAATTTATGCTTCGGAAGAGAAATAAACCTTTGAATGCTTTGTTTGAAAATAAACAAAGCTTCCGAAGGTTAATTTTGCTTCGGAAGGAAAAGGTTCTTGAAAATAGATAAGTGTCTGAGATAAGAATTTTAAGCTTCGGAAGATGAATCTTTACTTCTTCCGAAGGTAAAATCTTTTAGACAGTTATTTATTTTAAAGACATGTTTTTCTTCCGAAGGTAAAATCTTATCTTCCGAAGTATCAGAAATTTTCAAGAATCTAAGGAAAGTCTTCAAAAAGAATTTTACATCCAAAGAAAACATGAGCTTATGAAAGTGATGAACTAGACAACTTAGGACACACATATTTTAAGAAGAAATAATTAGAATTAGTTTTAAAAAAGTCTACTCAAAGTTAATCATCCCAATAGCTGATATCAGATACTTAAATCTCTGTTCATCAAAAGCTTTGGTGAACAGATCAGCATATTGTTCATCTGTATGAACTTTGACTAGTTTGATTAATCCTTTTTCATAGTTATCTCTTATTAAATGATACCTGATGTTGATGTGTTTGGTCCTTGAGTGCTGCACAGGGTTCTCAGTGATAGAGATAGCACTATTGTTGTCTATGTGGATAGGAGTCTCCTTGAAGTTAAATCCATAGTCCATTACTGCATCTGATTTGAATCCAGCAGCGCAGCCCACGTCAGCAGCAGCTTTAGCACAGCAATGTATTCAGCCTCAGCAGTTGATGCAGACACACAGGATTGTTTCTTGCATTGCCATGAGACACCCTTCCACCAAGGAATTGACATCCCCCAGATGTAGACTTTGCAGTCATATTGCAACCACCATAATCACTGTCTGTATAGGCATACAGATTGAAATTTGGATTCTTTGGATACCATAGACCAAGTGTTGAAGCACCTTTGAGGTATCTTAAAATCCTTTTCACAGTGATTAAGTGAGACATCTTAGGGTTGGCTTGATATCTTGCACAAATACATGTAGCAAACATGATATCAGGCCTGCTAGCTGTAAGATACATAAGAGACCCAATCATAGCCCTGTATAAGTGTTCATCTACACACTCCCCCTCAAGATCTGGACCAAGGGAGTGGTTTCTGGCTATGGGTGTCTTAGCAATCTTACAATCAGTCATATTGAACCTCTTGAGTATGTCTTGAACATACTTTGACTGACTTATGAAGATGCCATCTTCAACTTGCTTCACTTGAATTCCCAGAAAGAAGTTGAGTTCTCCCATTGAACTCATCTCAAATCTGTCCTTCATCAGCTTCTCAAAGTCTTTGCAGAGCTTTGGATTAGTTGAACCAAAGATGATGTCATCAACATATACTTGAACCAGCAATAAGTCATTTCCCTGTCCTTTGATGAAGAGGGTTCCATCTATAGTACCTCTTCTGTATCCATGCTTGCAGAGATACTTAGATAGTGTCTCATACCACTTTCTGGGTGCCTGATGCAGCCCATAAAGAGCTTTGTCAAGCTTGCAGACATAATCAGGATGATCAGGGTCTACAAAACCAGGTGGCTGTTTGACATAAACCTCCTCATCAATCACTCCATATAAGAAAGCACACTTTACATCAAGTTGGTAGACCTTGAAGTTCTTGGATGCAGCAAATGCCAGGAATATCCTAACAGCTTCTAGTCTTGCTACAGGAGCAAAGACATCAGTGTAGTCAATCCCTTCTTCTTGTGTGTATCCTTGAACAACTAGTCTTGCCTTGTTCTTGATGATGATTCCCCTATCATCCTTCTTGTTTCTAAAAACCCATTTGGTTCCAATGGTAGTCTTCCCATGAGGAAGAGGACAAAGGTTCCAAACTTTCTGCCTTTTGAATTGAAGCAGCTCTTGTTGCATAGCTTCAACCCAACTTCCATCCTTTAGAGCTTCATCAACTTTCTTGGGCTCTATCTGGGATAAGAAACAAGAGTGAAGACAAACATTTGCTTCATGGGTTTGTCCTCTTGTTCTTACCCCTGTGACAACATCTCCAATGATGTTTGTGGTAGGGTGAGACTTGTGGATCCTTAGCTGAGGGATCACAGCAAGTTGCTGGGAAAGATCTAAATTTGAGAAATTTAAATCTGGTCCTGAAGATTCACCCTCCACATTATCACACTTATCAAGATTAACTTGATCCAATGAGTGTGAGACATCATTGATGTTGTCATCTATGGTGTGGTTATTAGCATCAAGGAATTCCTGATCACTATCACCATCACCATTGTTGTCTTCTACAAGTGAGGTATCTTTATCTGGTTGAGAGGCCTCTGAGCTGGAATTTGAAGGCATGCCAGATGTATCAGCTGAATTTGTCATTGTTGTGCTGATAGAAACCTCATTTGCTGAAGTAGTTCCAACTGGAGCTGAAGATGTATGAGTTGAAGATCTTCCTAGCTCAAATCTTGGATCAGGATCACCTGTATTTAGATTTTCTGCAGATCCTGAAACATGCTCACAAGATTTGTTAAAACAGTTGGTAACTAAATCAAGATCAAACAGCCAATCCGGACCAGAACCAGCCACACAGGGAGTGTGCTCATTGAAAGTCACATTGGCTGACTCCTCAACAATTCTAGTTCTGAGATTGTATACTCTATAAGCTTTAGCTTGAGAAGAGTATCCAATGAAATGTCCATCATCTGATTTCTCAGCAAACTTGGCAATTTGATCTTTGGTATTCAAGATGGTGCAGGGACATCCAAATGACCTGAGAAAACCAATGAAAGGTTTCCTCTTGTGCCAAAGTTCATAAGGAGTCTTACCATGTGTCTTAACTACTAAAACTCTGTTTTGCACATAGCAAGCAGTATTGACTGCCTCTGCCCAGAAGGTGATAGGCAGTTTAGAGTCAGACAACATAGTTCTTGCAGCTTCAATAAGTGTCCTGTTTCTCCTTTCAGCAACTCCATTTTGCTGAGGAGTCCTGGGAGCACTATATTGTCTTGTAATACCTTTTTCATCACAAAATGCATCAAGGATTTGGTTCTTGAATTCAGTTCCTTGATCACATCTTATGGTTTTGACCTTGTGATCACATTGATTCTCAACTTTTAAGATGAAATTCTTCAGAATCTCAGGGGTTTCATCCTTAGTTTTAAGGAAGAAGACCCAAGTGAATCTTGTAAAATCATCTGTGATCACCAGACAATAAGAGGTCCTTCCTAAACTCATTACACTGGTGGGGCCAAAGAGATCCATATGTAACAAGTGTAGGGGAGTAGTGATGGAGTTCTTTTCCTTAGGCTTGTGAGATACTTTGTGTTGCTTCCCTTTCAGGCATGCCACACAATGATCATCACTAGTAAACTCTTTCTTTGGCATTCCAGTTACCAAGTCATGTTTAATTAATTTATTCATGTTCTTAAAGTTTACATGGCACATTCTTTTATGCCATAGGAAAGACTCATCACTATTTGCTTTAGATAGAAAGCATGAAACTTCTCCTGAGGGAGATGTTTCTTGCAAATCCATCTTGTACATGTTCCCTTTCCTGGGGGCTCTGAGCAGGATATGCTCATGAGGAATGACCACACCAGGTTTGAGAACAATGCACTCATGCTCAGTAAAGAGCATGTTATGACTCTGATCACAAAATTGGGATACACTCAGAAGATTGTACCCAAGCTCCTTGACAAAGTTTACCTTCTCAATGCTGAGCTTACCATTTGTGACCTTGCCCCTTCCAGAAATGTAACCACCTTCATCTCCTCCAAAAGCAACTGGTCCTCCATCAATCCTCTCAAAATTGTGGAGTAGAGACCTATTGCCAGTCATGTGCCTGGAACAGCCACTGTCAATTATCCAAACATTCCTGTTGGTCTTGAGCTGTTCCTGCACAGAGAAGATGATTAGTTACATTTTGAAACCCAAGCCTTACTTGTCTTGGGCTCATTAACAGTAAAAGAAGGTAATGCAACAGTAATAGATCCTATGGTTGTACTATAGGGATCTTCAGCTGTTGTTGATGGAGAAACCTCAGTCATTTGGTCTTTCTTAGACTTCCACACCACCTTTGGAGTCTTGGACTTGACCTTCAAAACCTTAGAAGCTTTTAGAACTTCATAAGTTTTGATGACTGATCCTTCGGAAGAGTCTACAGTCACTGCAGCAGACCTTAGTGCTTCGGAAGAATTCCTTTCTTCCGAGACCAACTTTGCTTCCGAAGGTAATTTTCCACTTACCTCCTTCTTTGATTTGGAGCTTCCGAAGGAAACAGACTTTCCTTCCGAAGCTTGAGATTTCTTGAGACTCTTTGAAGTCTTTGTTTTAGTCATGTGGACAGTACTTTTAGGATTGTATGGGCAATCCTTAGCAATGTGAGAAGTACTTTCACACATGACACATAACATTATCTTCTTCAAAGAAGTCTCTCTTTGAGAACAAGACTGACTTTGGTCACATCCCCTCTCCATCTTCATCTTGGTAGATGCTGAGACAGTTCCCTTGGGCTGTGAACTGTTCTTGGAGTTTGATGGTCCAGGCTGTGCAGCAGTGGTACACAGCAAATCAGTCTTCTTCTTGATACTGAGATGATTTGAACAAGAACCATGACTCTTAGCTAAGGAGTCTTGGTTGATGTCTTCAGTCCTTACTACTTTGAAACCTGCAGAGATAAAAACTTGTTTCTGCTTGGCATCAAAAGTAGCCTTGATTTCTTGAGCTTTCTTTGCTTTTCTTTTGCTCTTTCTGATCAAGTTCTTTCTTTTGGACTTGGTCATCCCAGTTGATTTCTTCTCCTCAGAAGGATAGTGGCCCTTGGGAGAATCCTCTTCTTCACTCTTCTCAGAGGAATTCTTCACTATCACTTCTTCATCATCCTCACTTACAGGATCTATGAGAGGAAGCTCATCTTCACAAGTTCCACACCTAGGAGATCTTACAGACAAGATTGTGTGTGGAGGAGCTATCTCATTTGATCCTAGTCCCTGTCTGTTTTGATAACAAACCTTGTTGTGCAGGGATGAGGATATCATGTTCTTGAAGGTCTCTTCTTCAAGAACACTTTTCTCTGCCTTGGCTTTGCTGATCACAAGCTCAGCCTGGCACTCAGTTAACTTAGTGATGAGATCTTGGATCTGAGTTCTGAAATCTGTATGTTCATGTTTTAGTACTGAAATGGTTTTCTCCAAGTCTTCTATCTTTAACTTGTAATCATTTTCAGACTTTCTAAAATCAGATTTTAATATGTTTAATGACTCAAGATCAGATCTCATCTCTAGGTTATAGGACCTGTATCTATTTACTTTAGCAATGCATTCAGGGGAGCAAAGATGTTCCAATACCTTGGCTTCATCATGGTCAGCCATCAGTGCTTGGTTTGGAGAAGCATCCTCCACCTGAAAACTCCAGTCAAAGCCTCCTTCTTCAACAGCAACAGCAGCATGTTGCTTTGTCTTCTCAGCTTGAGGAGCTTTGTCAGCAAAGTTTGGTCTGGGTTGTGTTTGGCCCCCATTTGTTTTAGGTGCCTTACACTCCCTGGCAAAGTGACCCATAAGGTTACAGTTGTAACACTTAACTTTGCTTTTATCCAGCCCAAACTTGCTGCTGGTAGCATTGCTTGGAAATCTTCTTCCTGTCCTCTTGTAGAACTTCTTGGCTCTGTGAGTGAGAAGAGCCATCTGCTGAACTATCTCCATGTATTCCAGGTCATCTGGATGGATACAGTCCAGGTCTTCAAGAGTGAAGAGATAATTCCCACAGCTTTCATCTGCAGACACAAAGGCTTGAGAAGAACTTGTCTCTTGGAATGGGCTTCCTTGAGTAAAGTTCTCCCTTGGTGTCTCCGGGAAGGTGATGAAAGGACCCTTTTGTGAGTTGTCAGGGTAGCATAAGAGATGATGCTGAGGTTCTATGCTGTCCCTTTCAACCACATGAAGGGCTGAACCCATTTGATTGTTGGAGTTGCCAGATGAACCTTGCATGTTCATCTCCATCTGGTATCCACTGAGAATCCCATACAACTCTGTAAGAGTAAGAGTTTTAAGATTCTCAGTCCTCTTGATCACCACACAATAGTGTGTCCATTGCCTAGGAAGTGATGACATGAACTTCCTTACAATGTCCCTGTTCTCAAGAGGAACTCCTCCATCCACTAGGGTATCCACAATCTCAACATACCTGAAGTATTGTTGAGTCATGGTCTCACCTGCTTTGAAGGTGAAATTTTCAAACTGCTGCTTCAGAAGATCTTTCTTGTTCTCCTTGGCTTCAGAGGAGCCTTCATACATCAGCTTCAGTGCATCCCACAGCTGTTTGGCTGTCTTGCACTTCTTGAAGCCTCTGTATACAGAGTTTGGGAGAGCAGTCTGAAGAGCAGTCATGGCCTTCCTATCAATCTCTACTCTTTTTCTATCTTCATCTGAGTAGTTGGCCACATCTTTAGGAATCATACCAGCACCAGTAGCAGAGGGGGTGCTGGGTATGAAAGGTCCATTCTCAACAGATTCCCACATTCTTGAATCAAGAGACCTGATGAAGCCTTCCATCCTCATGCACCAGGTGTCAAAATCATCAAGAGTGATCAGTGGGGATTTGTTCATGGTTCCAGTCTCCATATCAGTCTTAGAGATGGCAGCCATTTGAAGAGTTTAGTTTTTGTGTGTTGTGAGGGATCTTAAGATGGTTAGATCTTATATCAAGAGCCTGGAAAGCTCTGATACCAATTGCAGGACCGTTTAAGGGCTTAACTACAATTACAACACAACCACACAATGAGGAGAATAACTAATCTCTAATCAAACAGTGAACTGGGTAACCAAGGTGAAGCTAAGAACACAAGTAAGTAAAGAGACAGAACAAGAGAGTTGGGTTTCAAGGAGGCAGTATATTGCTTTCTCAAGTTCTCTTACAAGTGTTACAAAGCATTAAGAAAAGATACAAGAACTTGAAATACTTATACTACAACCTACAGCCGGCCATACTTTGAAGGCCAGCTGGATACAATTGACTAGACACAAACAAAATCAATTGTAGGATCAAAAGGCATATCTGCCTTTTGATCTTGTGACTATGACATGCCATAGCTCACATCCTTTTACAATACAAAAAGGATAAAGTACATAAAGTGGAAAGTTACAGACTCAAGACCTCAATGTACAGTTACCAAAAGCATGACCCTTTTCACCAACTCATGTAAGTTGGTGACTTTACAGAGATGCAGCGGAAAAGGTGCTTTATGGAACAGTACATCAGATAAAGCATGTGTACTAAAAGTCTTCGGAAGAAATCTGTCTTCATAGGATGAGGCTTCGGAAGACTTTGTCTCTGAAGCTTCGGAAGACTTCATGTTTGGCTTCGGAAGATATTGGTCTTGGCTTCGGAAGATTTTACACTTAGAGTATTTTCTAATGCTTTGTGTAAAACTTCCGAAGCATTCTTCACTTCAGTACTTAGTGCATGTTTGCTGAGACACTTAAGCTGTTTTGGGTTGCATCAGACTTCAGGAATTCTTACACTTTCCGAATCGAACGACTCCTTTCCAAGGGGAAACTTTGAGTAACACACGATCCCCAACATTGAATTCTAGAGGCTTCCGACGATTGTCGGCGTAGCTCTTTTGGCGATCTCGCGCGGCTTTAAGTCGATCTTTGATTTGGAAAATCTTGTCTGTTGTTTCTTGGATGATCTCTGGGCCTGTTAGCTGACTTTCACCAATTTCGGCCCAACAAACGGGAGATCTGCATTTCCTTCCATACAACGCTTCAAATGGAGCACATCCAATGCTTGTATGGTAGCTGTTGTTGTAGGAGAACTCAATCAACGGCAGATGAGCATCCCAACTGCCACCAAAATCAATTACACACGCTCTCAACATGTCCTCTAGCGTCTGTATAGTGCGTTCACTTTGGCCATCTGTTTGAGGGTGATAGGCTGTACTCATGTCTAACCGAGTACCCATCGCTTTCTGTAGCGTCTGCCAAAATCGTGAAGTGAATCTGCTATCACGGTCGGATATGATTGACACCGGCACCCCGTGCCGTGTCACGACCTCTTTGATGTACAATCTTGCCAACTTATCCATCTTGTAATCTTCTCGGATAGGCAAGAAATGTGCTGACTTCGTCATTCGATCTACAATGACCCATATCGAGTCATGACCGCTGTTTGTTCTAGGGAGTTTGGTAATGAAATCCATAGCTATGTTCTCCCATTTCCACTCGGGAATTTCAGGTTGCTGTAATAATCCCGATGGCTTCTGATGTTCAGCTTTGACCTTCGAACACGTCAAGCATTGGCTGACGTATAAGGCAATGTCTTTCTTCATGCCTGGCCACCAGTATAGATCCTTAAGATCGTGATACATCTTGTCTGCACCAGGATGAATAGAATATCGCGTCTTGTGGGCTTCATCCATGACTAAGGTTCGAACACCTCCCCATTTGGTTACCCATATGCGATCCATGAAGTACTGAATACCGTCATCCTTGCGAATCATCTGTTTATCTAACCCCCGGAACTCTTCTCCCGCAAGGTTTTCTTCTTTCAATGCCTCACTCTGTGCAATTTGAATCTGAGCTTTTAAGTTGGTTTGAATGGTCAATCCCAACGCTCGTGCACGTAGTGGTTTCACACGTTCTTTACGGCTTAAGGCATCAGCCACCACGTTAGCTTTCCCCGGATGATACCGGATTTCACAATCGTAGTCGCTAAGAAGCTCTACCCAACGTCGTTGGCGCATGTTGAGTTCCTTCTGATCCAGAATATGTTGAAGGCTCTTATGATCTGTGAAGATGACGCATTTGGTGCCATACAAGTAATGCCTCCAAATTTTGAGTGCAAATACTACAGCGCCCAACTCAAGATCATGAGTGGTGTAGTTCTTTTCGTGCACTTTAAGTTGTCGCGAAGCGTAGGCAATCACCTTATCCTTCTGCATCAATACACATCCCAACCCTTGATGTGACGCATCGCAGTAGACCACAAAATCATCTGTTCCGTCTGGGAGAGACAGTATCGGCGCGTTGCACAACTTCTCTTTCAGCGTTTGGAACGCTTGCTCTTGTGCAAATCCCCAGTCAAACTTCTTGTCTTTCTGAGTGAGCAGGGTTAACGGTTGCGCGATCTTTGAGAAATTCGCGATGAAGCGACGATAATAACCGGCCAATCCTAAGAATTGCCGTATCTCTGATGGTGTCTGGGGCGTATCCCACTTCTTCACTGCTTCGATCTTGCCGGGATCTACGTGAATCCCGTCCTCATTAACCACATGACCCAAAAACTTCACTTCTCGCAGCCAAAATTCACACTTCGAGAACTTGGCGAAAAGTTTCTCTTCGCGTAGCAGCTCCAGAATAGCCCGAAGATGTTCTACATGATCCTGTTTTGTTCGGGAATAGATAAGTATATCGTCTATGAACACGATCACGAACTTATCCAAGTATGGTTTGCACACCCGATTCATTAGATCCATGAACACAGCTGGTGCGTTGGTCAATCCGAACGGCATGACCAAGAACTCATAATGCCCATAACGAGTTCTGAACGCAGTCTTCGGTATGTCGTCCTCAAAAACCCTTAGCTGATGATAACCAGAACGAAGATCAATCTTTGAAAAATACGAAGCTCCTTGCAGTTGATCAAATAAATCGTCGATCCTGGGGAGAGGATATCGGTTCTTTACCGTCAACTTGTTCAGTTCACGGTAATCGATGCACATACGGAACGATCCGTCCTTCTTCTTGACAAATAGTACCGGCGCTCCCCACGGTGAATGACTCGGTCGAATAAAACCTTTCTCCAGTAGTTCCTGTAACTGACTAGACAACTCTTGCATTTCGGATGGCGCTAGTCGATAAGGCGTTTTCGCTACCGGCGTAGCTCCAGGAACCAACTCTATACGGAATTCCACCTGTCGTGGAGGAGGTAAACCAGACAAGTCATCTGGAAATACTTCTGGGTAATCCCGTACCACTGGAATATCCACCAGTTTCCTTTCCTCGTCTTTCTTTTCAACTACATGAGCCAGAAAAGCGTAGCACTGCTTTCGTAGACTCTGGCGTGCTTTCATGCAGGAAATCATCTTTAAGCTCTTACCCGGTCGTTCTCCCTGAACCTTGAGAACTTCCCCGTTAGACATAGGGATACGTACTACCTTGTCTCGACAGACAATCTCTGCTCCATTCTGCGACAACCAATCCATACCCACAATCACATCGAAGCTTCCTAACTCAAAGGGTATCAAATCTATGTCGAATGTATGATCCTCCAACGTCAACGAACACTTCCTAATAATCTCATCGGCCTGAGCAACCTTACCATTGGCCATTTCTACGGAGTAGCTAGTTTCTAGCCTACTAGGACTCAAATCAAGTAATTGCACAAACTCGGAAGAAATAAAACTATTGTCTGCTCCAGTATCAAATAATATAGATGCGAAGTGATGATTGAGTAAGTGCGTACCCGTAACAACATTCGGGTCCTGACGAGCATCATTAGCTCCAATGACGAATGCACGTCCCCGAGCTGCGTTTCCCTGAGTAGCCGGGCCTTGATTCCCAGCGATAGCCAACACCTGCTGCTGGTTGTTCCCCTGTTGACCCGGTGCCCGATTCAGCCTGGGGCACATGTTCCTGTAGTGATCGGGGCTCCCACACTCAAAGCAAGCCCTTGCGTTTCCGGCGGGATTAACCGCGTTGACGGGTGCTACAAGATTCGGTGCCGTTCTGCAATCTCTTGCCAAATGACCCGGGCGCTTACAGTTAGCGCACACCCGGCACTGCGTCCCTGGGGGATGATGATAGTTGCACCTGTCACATTTGGGGTGCGGCCCCACATACTCTCTTCTGGCCTGAGACACGGCCACAAAATTCCTGGTCGGCCTAGACCTCTTCTCAATCCTTCCGGCACTCGACCGGCTCGATTCCCCAACATGCTTCCTCTTCTCGGCCCCTCGGCCCAAAACCCCTGTTCTAACCATCTCATCAGTCAAAGCGCCAGCTTTCAGAATTGCGCTCTGAATAGTAGGAGGAGCGGCTGCTGTAACCATCGCCCTAATTTGAGGCGCGAGTCCCCAAATGTACCTTTCAATCCTCTTTGATTCCGGCGTAACCAGATGCGGAACCAACCTTGCCAGCTCATGAAAATGATCAGTATAAGCTGCATGCCCTGCCCCCACCATAGCATGATTCCAGAATTCATGCTCCAGCTTCTGCATCTCGTTGAGAGGGCAGTATTCCTCGGTGATCAAGGCTTTGAACTCGTCCCACGACATTTGCATCGCGGACTCTCTTCCTCGAGCTTGAATCTGAGTGTTCCACCAGGTTAGGGCTTTACCCTGTAGAGAACAAGTAGCATACTTGATCCTCTGGCTGTCGAGGCACTCACTGATGTCAATTACTGCCTCCATCTTTTCCAACCACCTGGTTAGGGCTATCGCCCCACCTTTCCCATCGAATTCCCTTGGCTTACAAGCCACAAACTCCTTGTACGAGCATCCCCGACGAGCATTGACCACTCCAGTCTCGATACCGGCAGTACCACCATTCCCGGTTTCCTGGTTGCTCTCGTTTCCTGTCGGGTTTCCGTTTCCCGTTTCAGTTTCTATCCCACCTTGGGCTCCATCATCGTTGCCACCATCCCCGTGAGGGTGGTGTTGTTGAAGTGCGTCGCTCACTTGGGCCACGATAGTAGGAATCAGTGCGGCCAATTGCTGAGCGATCAGGGCTGCCATGTCGGCGTTCCCTGTTCCTTGACTGTTACTGGCAGGAGCATCGTTTACTCTTGGTGCTCTGCCTCTGCCTCGGCCTCTGCCCCTTGGGGCTTCACTCCCGCCACTACTGCTACGGGTGACTCTTCGAGGCGGCATATTCTAATCATAAAAGAGGTAACATGTAAACTTTAGTCACCATACGATACAAATGTATTCCACTTATCAAATTCCAATGTTCATGTTCCGGTCAGCCAGACCACCATGCAGCCCATTTCAAGCATATTCTCGGTATAACGGTGATGTTTATATATAGGGTTCCCCGCAGCGTTCCCACCACACCCACGATGTATCGAGAATGATGCCTGATCCGGTTACATGACATCCGACTTTCCTTTACATCATATCCATAATATTCCATCAAAACCATGTATACAATCACGTTTAGTCTAGCGGAGGTTGTCTATTTCCTCATTCTTCGAGGTTTCAGACATATTCCTCCTCAGAGTTATCTCAATGTCCAAGGTCAAGCGCAATAGTATGATCTGTGATGATCTCTTCGGGTTTAATACCCGGATCTGATAAACTAACTCGGCGCGCAGAGGGAACGGAAGATCCAATAGGAGCATCCCCATAAAAGAGTGAGCACAGGGGCTCTCTCATAGGGTAGAAAGATCACATAACAAATAGATGAGTAAAACAAGCAGCGAGGAACACATACATGAGATATAATATGCATACAGAGTCCTAGCATGCAAATCTACATGAAGGTTCCTAGGTTATAGTCTAGGTCAAGCGTATTGCCTAATTCTCTATAACCAATGGCTCTGATACCAATCTGTCACACCCCCGCTAAAAGCGGAAACACGGGGATGTAACGAGACCGGGATCGTCATAACACATGGTAAGCGATAGAGAGCAATATATATAAATGATGACATGCGTGTCATGACGACACCCGACAACAAGGGGACTTGTGTCGTGTTTAGTCAATGTCCACAACACATAGCCATAAGCAACATGATGATGATAACATATATACACATAAGATAAAAATGTAGATGTTAATTCCCACAACCCGGGAACAAGTTCAAATGTTGATAATTGTTTACATGCGATAACATTGTTCAAAAAGATTGTTTAACAAAACATGAGCTAAGTCCCAAAAATGCATCCTAGGGTCTCCACTAAGGCAGCACACCTAGATTCCTGGACTTGCATGATCACCTGAAAAGATATGCTTAAAACGGTCAACATAATTGTTGGTGAGTTCGCAGGTTTATGTAATAAAATGTAAGTGATGCTGTAATATAATAGCGCGTCGGAATACCGTGAATACAGTTATTACACAAGTAAATATCACATGACATGAGCTTTGCAACCAAATCTAGCGACGTACACAAAGAAATTGTCGGCTTATATTCACCCAAGGGCCCGTTCCTGGCCACTGATGGTACCAACTAGTATACCATCGAACGAGGGTGGGGGTGTCAACCCAGTAGTACTACCAATACCTAACCGTCGGTTCCCACACTGGAATTAAATAGTTGCAAAGATAGAACCACACAGCAGACCCAAGCATGTATCAAATAGTACTTGCAACACAGTATCACGTTGATTCCTTGTATGTAAAATGTATGTAAGTTGTACAGCATAAAAATTGTGTAAGCATACTTTTCCCCCAATTTGTAAATGATTGAAATATTGTATAAATGTGAAAAGGGGCCACGAAACTCACTTGTTAAGTGGTAAGTATGTATGAGCGATGTAATCCCAAATGTTGAATGCAAATAAACAGTCAAACACCTATTGACAGTTATTGTATAGCATTAATGATATGTTATATGTATAAGCGCGTAATAATGATGGGTCGGTTCGGGTCGTATCGGATGGGTCACGCACAACACACACAGACTGACACACGTACTAGACCTTATGTAGATCCAAGTACAAGTCATTGTTGCCACTAATGATGTTATTTAAGTAGAAGTGTCGTTGTTAATCGAAAGAATATTGAATAAGTGTCAATAGTTATAAGTCAATTTAGTCGTTCGTAAAGCGTTAGTTAAATTTGCTCAAAATAGTTTCTGTGCCCTTTCTCGCGTTGACTTTAATATTTGTGGCCAAACAATGGCATAATTGTGTTAGTGTTACCTCGACACCACACGACATACTCACGCCACGCACAAGGGTCAAACACAACAATTTCAGTCGCATACAAGGCCAGACGCACGACTCAACTTCCATTCGTGCGAATCAACCCTCAATCGTGCGAATCAGCTTCATTCGTACGATTGAGCCTTCATTCGTATGATTGGCCTTCAGTCGTACCACACAACACCCAAACGCACGACTCAACTTCCATTCGTGCGAATCAACCCTCAATCGTGCGAATCAGCTTCATTCGTACGATTGAGCCTTCATTCGTATGATTGGCCTTCAGTCGTACCACACAACACCCAAACGCACGACTCAACTTCCATGCGCACGAATCAACCTTCAATCGTGCGAATTAGCTACTTTCGTACGACTGAACCTTCATTCGTGCGATTGGACCCCATTCGTGCGAATAACATTCATTCGCACACATTCAGTCGGTCACCTGACTCAATCGCACACAAACACTCAGTCGCATGACTCATTCGCATACACTCATTCGCACGCATGACTCAATCGCACACAGACACTCAGTCGCACAACTCAGTCGCACGACATGCCTAGTCGCACAACTCAGTCGCGCGATTGACTCAGACGCATGATCCAGTCGCACGACCCACTCAGTCGCACGGCTCAATCGCATAGATGACCCAGTCGCCTGATCTGCAGAATCGCGACTGTGGTCGGAATGAGCAGCCCCCGAGCTGCTCTAAACACGGGTTTTACACCATAAGGACCTCCAGAAACACTCAACAAACATATACAAGCATGAAACACAAGCAAAGAGACCTCACACGCACCCATACGACCTTGTGTGTTCGGGTTGAACCCGAACACCCGAAACCCTAGTTTGGACAGCCGTGAAAAGGCTCTAAAATGGACAACCAAAGACAACTACCTGCTAATGAGGGGTAGTCTATGCTGTAGATGACGTCAAGACGAAGAAAACGAGACCTCTCGGGTCGGATTTGGTGCTAAAATGGAGTTTTAGTGTGTGAAGAGATGAAGATGAAGAAGATGGATGAAATGGGGGTTTAGGGCTGGAATATGGGTATTTATACCCAGCCCAAGTTTCCAAAATTACAAGTTTAGTCCCTGCACTTAACCCCCGAGTTTTCCAAATTTTGTTCGGTTGAAAAACGACTTCGTTAGGTGTTTTATATTAATTGTAAAAGTATATTTAATGTTGTTATGACTTAAGAAATGGTTATATTAAAACATTTATTATATTTATAAAATGATATATTTAGCGTTTTCAAAAATGAAAGTTTTAAAGGTCTTTTTAAAGTTCACACACGGTTATAACGAATGCACACACAATGATAATATTGCACACATGATATCCACATAATGAGTCAAATAATGATGAGGAATGACTAAACATAGAATAGATAACGGTCAAACGCGTCAATTGACGGACCTTGGGGTGACGGATGTCACATGAACTATTGTGGCGACTCAAGGTCTTCTCATCCTACAAAAGCCTTTACAAATAAAAACCAAATTGATTAAATTCGACTAAAATGTAATTAACGGTGAAATTAAGGACCTAAATAGGGTTTTTGATCATATTTGGTGTGTAAGAATGCGATTAAGTTTAGGAATTTAGATGGGTGGTTAAGGGTGCCATAAATTGACCCACGAATAGGCACATGATTATTATGTTATTGGTTCTAACATATTAAAGCTGTTGATATGCGTATAGTTATACATATTTCTTGCTTTTTCATCCTTGATTTATGCAAATTTATTGGAGAAGACTTCTATTTTTATACTTGAAATGTTTAAATTGTTTTTTTAAGAAATTGAGTAAGTTATTCAAGTTGATACTAGAAAACAAAAAAAATAAAGAAAAAATTGCCTAGGCACGACCCCACCAAAGGCCTAGCACGGCCTTGCCTGGACATACTTCTTGGACACAAGTTTAGGACCATGGGCGCACCCCTCGAAATCCCTAGTCAACAAGATCACGTCTGGTCCAAGGCATGCCTGTGTCCCTTGAAAATCAGGCATTTCTATGGTACGAACCCAAGAGCGACACGACCGGCCTGCCTTTCGGATCCAAAAAATTAAACTAGTCGGGCATGATTGTGCCCTTTCACGAAAGCTATCAATGCCAAGATCATTTCACGTATTTTTGAGAGTTTAGAATGGAGAAAATTAGAGGAAAAACCAGAGAAAACTCAGTATTTGATAGTTAGCCATCAATTTCTCTTGAACTTAATCTTGTTTTGTTTTCAACAAATCATCCACTAAGAAGAATCAAGCTATGAAGGAGTTCATCATATCATCATTCATCCAACATTGTAGTAATCACTCGGTTTGAAATTTCTAACCATGTTATTTGCAGACTTGTTATACTAATTTGTTAATTTTAATATTAACGATGAACTAACTTTATTTATATCACCTTGGTTCAATCGATGAACACTTGGTAGTAATTGTTCAATATGTGTGGAATATGTCATGATTATATGATTGTGATAACATTGGCCTGATTATTCTTTAATAATTGTTCAATATGTGTGGAATATGTACGTATGATAATTTTGAACAAATATTAAAACTAGTAAATGTTTATGCATTTTAAATGTTAAGACATATAGCCATGAACATTTAAGTCTATGCGCAATGATCATGCTATCGACCTTGAGGGAAGTTAAAGTATTTAGATAGGATTTACATATATACAATCCTTTTGTATATGTGTTCTAGTGAACCATTATAATTGCTATGGTTTGGAATATCATTGGTTATAATTTGTTTAGAACTTGCTAGCGCAATTGTGCTTTTATAATCGTTAGATAGATGGCATAAGATAAAGACATGCATGTTGATATTTACTTTGTTTAGCTTGAGATGGTTAGCACACACTTGCCATATGTATCTTCATGATACATGTAAACCACCCATGCTTAACCTATCGACTAGTAGATAGGCTAGAATGTCATTACCGGAAGTCTAATCTAATTATTATTAATCATTAACATAATATTATCACTATGTTTTCAACACATGATCTCAGATGTTTATTGACACTTTACGTCTCTAGCCGGAGCTATGTCTTTCCTAAAAGATTATATGGCTTTGACCTCCCTAGCAGGAGAACTGTTTATTTACATGCAAAATTCATCTTGCGAAATTTTCATAAATGTTGTTAGATACTAGCAAGAAGGATTCACGAACCTAGGCGATATTGTATGTCCTTAGCGAGAGTTATGTCTTTCCCATAAGATCATACAACTTTGACCTCTTTAGCGGGACTATTGCTAAGATAGGTGGTTATGCCATTGTTATTGGGTCTGCTTGAGCCATTATGTTTGTGATAATTGTCCGAAAACTAAGCCGCAACCAATACGATTGTTAGGGTTTATGGGCTAGCAACGATTCTACTAGTGGCCCCCACTACGGCTAACACGATCAGTAGTTGTGGTGGGACATGAGAGGCAGCCCCAATGACCTCCGATAATGCAATGTACTCTCGGGAGGACTGACGGTGTTGCTCAAGTGGTAACATACTGCAAGTAGTGTCCCATGTTGGGATACTTTGGTTAATGGATGAAGCAACCATGTTACACTATTACCATGGGCCATGAAACAACTAAAGGACAATGCATTGATGTGTTATGGGGTTGTCTACATCTATAAATTGGTTAGCAAGCTCTTTAAGCTTTTGATAGTAGTCAACCATAGACTACATAAATTGGTTAGCAAGCTCATTAAGCTTTTGATAGTAGTCAACCATAGACTACATGGCATGAAGGGTAGGTTCATTGATTTATGCTCTAAAGCACTTATTAAAGAATATACTTTTGATTCGTGTTCATGCTTCATGGGTAATGAATATGGCTTGAAGCAAACAAACCAATAAATCATCCAATAGTGTTTCGTAGATCCGTTGCAACACTATAGCATCAATGTATGACTAGGCATAAAGCTTGAGGCCTTTTTCTACTTGAGTTTTAGTACCGTCTATGTAATTAAGAACCTAGTATCCATGGGCTTGGAGTTGGAATACCTTGACCTACGATGAATATGAAACTTTCATACCGTCCATAACCCTGACCTTGTGATAAATATTGGTCATAGTGTAAACTGAGTGAAGATGTTGTTTTGTTGGGCATGATCACATAATGGGTATTGGATCAAGAAGAAAGAGGAAGTAAAAACAGAGGCCAAGGATCAACGATTAGAGGTTGTGGTCTAGCAGTGACTAGGAGGCGGCATAAAACCTAGGATTATTCTAATATCATGTAAATTGTTGAGTAATCTCTCTTGAGTATTACATCCTCACGATACAAATACATATAAAAAACAAACTCTAACCAAAAGAAGAGAGCCAATGAAGGAAATTATTACAACAATTAATATTAATCTATTATAAATTTACAAAAAGTAATGCTCTAATAGATATATCTTTTGAAGTCAACTAGTCTACCAAAATTTAGGTTTTGCTTTTGCCATAGTTTCATATTTGAGAACATTTTTTATTTCATTCGACTTCCTTGATATAATCATAATATAATATGTGTTTTTAATATAATCATAATATGTGTATGTTGATTGCTTCCTTGATCAATGCCCCCTTTCTATACAATGTCTGAATATCATGCTCCTTGGGGTTGGATTTGTTCTACAAGTTTTATTATGAGTCATCCTCTTCCCCACCAACACATCTTTGAAGATGCATCACCTACCTCGCCACTTCATTTTTTGTAAGTAACATGTTTGCTACCTTTGGACTTTCGATCGTGTTTAGCTTATCAGTCATGCTTTTTATGTCTTACATTTATGAACCTCATAGTCTTTCTTTCCTCTCACCACATACATATATATTATTAAATATATAAAAAAAACGTATTAGAGAACTTGAACACCCCTCTAGTAGGTTGAAGATGAAATACGTTTTTGCGTCATTCCTTTCATATTTCTACTTGGTTAACTTCTCCTACGGTACTGATGTTTTGTTTTCTCTTTTGTGACAAATGTAATGCCATATGTCATGTCTCCCTGTTGATCTTCTCTTCAGTCTTTTCTCACCATCGTCGCTAACCAAATAGAGGTACGTTAGGTGACCATCACCGTTACACCCTTGACCGTACGGTTCAAAATGTTAAATTTCATAAACAAAGAGCAAATTTGAAGGGTGTATAATACTCAAGGGACCGTTAGTGAACAATCTAAAAGACAAACAAGTTTTGCCGCCAGTTGGGTCCACTCTTTACATTTTATCCTTCATTCGATTGTGAGGGAGATAAAGCATCGACGCAACGAACAAGATTCTTCAATGGCGAACCCTAGATTCGAGGTCTCATTTACTCTCTCTTTTAAATTCTTTACTTGTAAATTAACTGATGATTAGTTATTAATACCCAGATATTGAATTTGATTTGTTGTGATGATTGTGTTGTTAAGGTGAAAAATGCAAAGATAATATTGGGTTCTTCTTCGATGGCTCGTCGGAATATCCTAGAGGAAATGGGGTTTGATTTTACAGTTATGGTGAGTGATGAAATACCCTTGATTCTTATGATACCTTTTGATTGGTTAACAATAAGTTTGTTTGGTTTCTGAAAATTGATATCTTTGGATTTATTGCCTTGGTTAGAGTTTACAATTAATTGATTCTTGCTTTTAAAGATTCATTTTTTAGTTTAATTTTGAATTGAAGGATGAAGCACCTAAGGGATGTGATTTCATCAATGGTTATTGTTTGATAATTGGGGATTTAGAAAATTTGATTAATTTGGGATTTGAGTTTTAGGTTGCAGACATTGATGAGAAGAGTATTAGGAGGGAAAAGCCAGAGGATCTGGTATTGGCTCTAGCCGAGGCGAAGGTATGTTCTTATCTGCGATTGTGCTCGAATAATTTGTGCTTCAGGCGAGCAACATTGTACATTTGGTAGGCATATGTTTTCTTTTTATTTTTCAAGATAAATAGATTATCCATTCTTTACACTTATGCGGTCTATGGGTATCGTTTCTCTTACCTTAATGTAGTATTAATTGTCAACAAAAATGATTGAAAGTAGGTTTCACCATGGATTATTGATGGGTCATTCACATAGTTTTGCACACCATTGATCTGTAGGCTAATGTAGTTACATATGGGACCAAAAGAGTCACAGTAAGGCTCCCTTTTGGATCAGATGAGTGTTCTTGTTTGCGTCTGTGGGCTATGCATTAGGAATGTTTTGTCTCATTAATGTGTGTGGGACGCAGCTGTGGTTTTTATTGAACTTGTAAACATCATGTATTATAATTATAATTTGAGTAATGTAAGCCAAGGCCAAAACTTGTAATTATAACCTGTAAAGTTATAAGTTTGTGATCTGTATGGACCGAGAATTTTGAAGCTTTATTATATATTGGTTTGATCTTTTAAGCGAGTTTACCTTGGTGCTTTTTCATATATATTGGCTAAATGTATTTTAAACTAACCAGGCTGATGCTATCATTTCAAGGCTTGGAATTGAAGGTCATAAGGAGGAAAATGCACACCCCACACTGCTAATAACGGCCGACACAGTATGCCTTATTCGCATCTCTTATTTAATTATTATTGAAAATAAAGTTCATGTGTGTTTATAAAGCGCATATGAAATATCCATGAACCATGATGCCATTAAACATCCTAATAACATCCACAGAGCAATCTGAAGTGAACTGTTTATCAAGAATACACACATAAAACTTAGTTATATTTTATTAGTGTCCCTCACCTACATCTGATTTAATTTGAGGTGGTGGTGTATGAAGGGATGATTCGAGAAAAACCATCAAGCAAAGAAGAAGCACGACATTTTGTCAAAGGTTGGCTCAGTTAACTTGTTACCAACTATTGCTACTCTTAAAATTTTTATGTGATTCAAACTTCTATAATCATTATTTATTTTCTCGTCTCTCTTAGGATATTCTGGAGGTTGTGCAAGTGTTGTAGGATCCGTAGTCATAACGAACCTTACAACAGGGATCAGAAAACGAGGATGGGATAGCTCAGAGGTATTCCTTATTCTGCATCATCATATCTGTTCTGCATTCACGTCTGAAACTATGTAGAAGGAACATGTTTTGTTGAAGTTGTATGATGGCGGGTTGGGCTGTTCAAAACGGGTCATGTTTTAGCTCATCCTGAAATGGGTTGAGTCAGGTTGTCTGCCAACATTTTTTGTCCATCTTTAATATGTTTTTTCTATAATATATAAGTTCATTATGATTTTAAAAACAATGTTATTACAGTAATAAACTAAATCTTTAAATAAAATGGTTTAGGAAGTTGTATGCAATAAAAATAGACTATGAATGATTTCAACCAGTTCGACCCATTTAACCTGTTCCCTTTTTATCTGCCACTTTTTTACCTGTTTGAGGTAAAGTACAGCCAAATCGATGCATTCATAAGTAAATAGATTAATATTGCCACCTTTAAGCAATAAAAGATCAACCTGTTCTTTAAGACCAACCGTAAGTTGATGGAAGGTTAAACTAGTATTTGGGGTCCGTGTAAAATCAACAAAAAGGACTGATTTTTCAAGAATGTAGCATGTTGATAAAAAGACTGATTTTCTTTCTAAAGCTGGCTGATTCTTCTTGTTGTGGTGCAGGTTTATTTTCACGATATACCAGATGAGGTCATTGATAGATTGGTAATGTAAAAAGAAAACTATACCCACTCTATTGCTCCATGAAAATCACAACATTTAAACAGATGAATAATCTAAAAGAAATGTTCAACTTTCAACTAAAAATGTCTTAAATAGTTAACTTAAATGACGACAATGACACAATCAATTAGCAAGTAATATCAAAATAAAACTCTTCCCATAAATTTTCAATTTTTTCATGGTATACAAAAGGTACACACACATCTGTGTGTGCATGTGTGTTCCTTTATTCATTAATAGAAATTCATTTTTCATGGTTTTGATTTGGTTGGTATGGTAGATAGATGAGGGGGTCTCACTTAATGTTGCTGGAGGTCTGATGCTCGAGCATCCACTAACGGCTCCCTTTGTTGACACTGTGGTTAGTATTTCCCTATCACAATCCATATCATACATGCATTCACGCACGAATGCATACATCATATGATGTACAACTTTTTTTATATCCAGTTCTCTTGTTTGTAGATTGGAACTCCTGATGGAGTTATGGGACTTTCTAAATCTCTCACCCAGAAGTTACTTGAGGAATCCCTCGAGTCTTAGCTGCCCATGTGCAAGATTTCTAAATTCTTTAAATTTGAATAGCCATATGTGTTTTAGCTCATGGCATATTACCATGAAATCTGCATAATATCTAATTCATTCTGTCGTCATCTTGCCCTGTACTTGCAAAAATTTGTTGTATTTGGCATTAATTAGACCTTGTTACTAATAAAGATCTGAAGAATAGTCCCTCTCCTTCACTCTATGTAACTCTAAGCACTTACAACTACACATAAAAGCATTTGGAGATCTGCTTTTATCTCTAACGTGTCGAATGAGTGTACTCAAAAGATTTAACCAAAAAGGAAACAAGTTAAATATGCCTGAACATCGTTACTTGTTTTGGTTTGTTGAAAGCAACTTTTGCATCATTGTTCCACCCAAAAGCGCTCGGTTAGGGGCGTGGTGAGCAAACATAATCCTGTACAAACCTTATGTAGGATCTAGTTAGATCAAAAAAACATCTTAGCTGTTTGAGAGTGGTGCAGACTGCAGATAGACCATTTTAAACTAACTTGTTCTTGTTTCCCAAAGTTGATAGTCCTGCAAATTATATGATATGCCTGTAATATTCGATGCTCTCCACCCTAAAGCCACACATACTAATCGTAACTAAGATTGAGTGGCCTTTTAACTTCAAAAACAACAGTGAGGAGATTCATTTGTTAATCATGATACCTTTTATCATATGCTCCCGTAATGTACCTTGTTCTCTTTAATATAAAATTTAATGGTATGGTTCAAAAAGTCAAAGTAAACTTTGACAAAGGAAGTCAACCATTAAATGTCTAAGACAATGTCACAAGTCATAACCTCTTAGTGGGCATTAAGAAAAAAACAGTTGCAAAAGGTAATACCATGCATCTTCCATGTAAACACCTCCACCATTGATTATTTTGCAGCACATTTGTATTAAAGTCGTATACTCTGACGAATAAGTCATCAACAGGAAACGAGCGAATTAGTGTTGTATTATGTCTATGGCTTATATGCTTATCTAGTGGTGCAAATCTAGGATTGTAAACAAACAAAAGGAAGATATGTTTGTGTTCATTACTTGGATTCACAGCAAAATACAGAGCCCCAAAGGGCTACAGTACATGAATTCAAAATTTGTAGAAGTGGTTGGACTTTGGTGTCAGATAGGCTAAAACCTTAAAACATTTGAGACCTTATAAATATGGGGCCTAAAAGCATCTCATCTTTATCCGTATAATTATATTCTTTTCAATTAAATAATACTTTTTCATACATTTATTATTATCTTTTTTTTTTTCATCCACTCACCACCACTTTCAATAATATTAAAAAAATTATGGGGGTTGTACCGTGTTTTTTTAAATATGAGAAAATTTTTTATCTTTTTTACTCACAACCACTCACAATCATCCCCTATAATATAGGATACCTACTCATATAAAAACGAGAAACGAGCTGTGAATGCTCTAATACACATTTTTATTTTTATTGTTTTATATAATTGGAGATGCTATTGCATGTCCTTAGGCGTCTGTCTCACAAACATCATAGTGCAGCGAGTGTGTTTGCAATAAGAGGGTGTTTGGCCTAGCTTTTTTAACAAAGCTTCTAGCTTTTTTAGTTTTTTTTACAAAATAAGCTTAAGTTGGTGTTTGATTTAGCTTTTTAAGCTTATGTTTATTAGCTTATATAAGCTAATTTGAATAAGCTTATTTGAAGATGGTTTTTTAACTTATTTGAAAAAGCTTATTTGTGTAAGGGTGTAAGTTACTCATTTGCTTTCAAATGGTTAGTACCATTCCATGTTTGCTTAAACCTTTTGTTTTGCTTAGCTTTTTATATAAGTAATACTATTTATTTTATTCATTATAGATAAATATTACGTTGTTGATGCTGGATATCCAAATACTAGAGGTTATCTCGCTCCACATAAAGGAACCAACATTTGTTATCATATACCAGATTTTTGTCGTGAAAAAACGGTTGCTAGTCGTGCTCCTAGAGGACCTAAAGAGATATTTAACTACCATCATTCGTCATTGAGAAATGTAATTGAACAAAGTTTTGGAGTATGGAAGACTAGATGGGAGACATTGGCAACATATGCATGTCAATTACACCTACGAGACACAAGTGAATATCGTGCTAGCATCTATGACAATTCATAATTATATTATATTAGAAGAAAAGATACATGTGATGAAGGATGTAACAAGAAGCAACAAGAATCTTACACTCCAAATAATGGTATTGATAGTCGAGGATCTAATGACATTAATGAAATAGATGAAGACACAAGTACACAACATAGAACAGATTATTTATACAAGAGTGCAGTTAGAGATATGATTGCAGGAGATTTAACCAAACCAAGATGAATGTTTATTGAATATTAATGTATTTTTGTAGAACTTTTGCGTCATTCTCGATATTAATTTATCCAAAAATGATGGTATAACTCATAAAAACAAAGTAGATACATATAAACTATAAGTTATGTGATGATATGTAACCATGCCCCTTTTGGTCATTTTACTAACATAAGGCAAATAAAAAAACAAACACAAACACTTAGAAAGAGCTTATCAACTTGTAGAATATAAGCTAATCCAAAATTTTAAAAGAGCTTATCAAATAATAAAAAATAACCTATAAGCTACTTTAAAATATAAGCATAAGTCAAAATATAAAAGCTAGGCCAAACACCCCCTAAATGTCCAGCCTGCGGTATGTGAGCTTCCACCAATGTAGTCTAATAACATTGCACGTTTTTGATTGTATATTTATATTTTTGTAATTTTGTAAATTATTATTAATTAGGTTATAACCTCGTGTATAACACGGATTGAATAAAAAATTAAATATTTATTAATGAAGAGTTAGGAACCGTAAAACGTTATTTTGACATAAGATATGACTGAAATTACTATAAGTATATACTTTAATTAGTTGATAAGATATTTTTATTATTTTTAAAACTTTCGATTTAAAACATCATTGCTTTGAAAAAATTTTATTTTTAATCAATATCTCGTTGTTTAAAAACTCTGGGTTTGTTTTGTAAAAATGTTTTTATATAAAATAATTATTTTTTAAGATAGATTGATTTTAATATTTTTATATATTAAAAAAGTTTCATTGTTTTAGAAAAAAATCATAGTTTTAGAAAATTTTGTTTTTTCAAAAGTGTACTTGATCAAAATTTTAGTTTTTATTTAGTGCAAAAATATTTTTTAGAAATTATTTATTTAAGAAAGACTTAGGGCTGTTTGGTAGCATCTGAATCAGCTTCTTAATGGTTCAGACTGTTTGTTTCACGAGCAAATGTCTAAATGGTTCAGACATTTGTCTCTGAATAGTTAAGCATTATACTAATGCTGAATGGTTAAGAGCTCTAATGCTGAATGGTTAAGACCTCTTATCTGAATTGGTCAGACATTTGTCTTTGAATAGTTAAGCGATATACTAGCTCTTAATGGTTCAGACCTCTTAATGGTTCAGCCCTTAATGGTTCAAACCTCTTATTGATTCAGCATTTAATTATTCAGAAATTGCCAAACAGCCCCTTAGATTTATAATATAAAGGAATATAAAGAGAGAAAGAAAAAATTTTGAAAATTAGCTATTTGACTTTTTAAATTGAAATAAATTGTTTAGACGGGAAAACAAATGGAGAGTGTATGTGTGAATAACATGTATTAAAAATGTAAATAATTATTAGCATAGCTAAATCAAATCTTGATGTTTTTTTGCTTGAAAGGAAATATATCTTCATAAAAATTTGTATATATAGACAAAAAGATCCTTTTTCTAAATCCCACATTTTGTAGCCATTCTTTTCATGGGGGAGCTAATGAATACACGTGAATAGATGTATATGATGCAACAAAAAATCATGTAGGGGTGACTAAAAATTTGTAAAGTAAACTATGTTGTGATACATGATTGATATTTGTGGAGAAGTGGGTCGGATGAACAAGTCTGATGTCACATAGTGGGTTGGATGGGTGAGTCTGATGTCATGATGTTAGTTAGATGAGCAAATAGAAGTCTCTTCCTGAGTGTGGGCTCAGGTTGCGTACAACGCACTCGAGTAATGAAGATGATCGAGTGGACTAGTGGTCGTCAGTCATCTAATACAAGTCGTAAAATAAACTAATTAATAAAAAAGAAACCAAAATAAGTAACGTTGCAATCAAGCATGCTTCCAAGTTCCAATTAGTTTCAACTAGCACTATTTCAAAAGTCAACCATTCAAAGAAAATAGAATATATTCATTCATTCATTCATTCCCACTGACGACGACCTTCACATAAACAACAATCAACAAATGGCTGATCTGATCAACACAACCAAATTCACCGGTTCAAACGCCTCTCGCCGGTTCACGGCGGAGATAGATTCTTCACTCCCTGCAAGATTCAGGACATATGAGAAGCTCTCTGAATCAATGTGTATTGTTGATGATGATGATGATGATGAAAATAATAATAATTATTATTATAATAATCATGGCTGCCGGAGTAGGAATCGAGCTTGGAGATTTGTGAGTAAGATATTCTCTTTGAAGAAAGCTGGAGGCGGTGTACGGCGGCGATCGGCGGAGGAGATGAGTGTACGGTCGTCGTCGTGGCGAATGGATCCGAAGAGCCGGTGGCCTGTGCAAGGGTGGTGATAGTGATGGTGATCGGAAAGTTGATTATTATTTAATAACTATATATATAAAAGGTGAATGGAAGTGGAGTTCATTTTTAAGTTCTCGGGAAAACATGTAATTTCATAATTTTAGAAAGGGATATATGCAATTGTCCCTGATAATTGGTATGGAGTTTGGATCATCGTTTATGATGCATTTTGGCTAAAGGTGAAATGAAAATTGAAATGTTGTTAAATTCATATGTTGATTGTGGGTTTATGTTTACTGTGCATGTAAATTTGTCTTTCAAATTAGAATTTAGAGCAATTAGATACTTTACATGACATTTCAATATTTCATTTTCAATTTATTGTTTTTGAAGATTATGTATGATCTTAGAGTTTGTTTGGTATGAGGTAATGGAATGAATGAAGGAATAGAATGAACAAAGGAAATGAATGGATGAAAGAATAAAATGAATCATTACATTCCATTGTCCTGTTTGGTTACCCTTTAAAAATAAATTAATCATTATTTTGTGTTGTTTGTTAAGTATGGAAAAACAAATCAATGAAATGTAAAAGTGGTTATGATGGTGATGGCGAGCGATGGTGGTTTCCGGAGGCGGCGTTGGTTTCCAACGGCGGTGGTGGCCGGCGGTGGTTTCCGGCGGTGGCGGCGGCCCGAGGGTGGTGGCCGGAGGTGGTTTCCGGCGGCGGTGGTGGCCCGAGGGTGGTGGCCGGAGGTGGTTTCCGGCTGCGGTGGTGGCCCGAGGGTGGTGGCCGGAGGTGGTTTCCGGCGGCGGTGGTGGCCCGAGGGTGGTGGTCGGCGGCGGTTTCCGGAGGCGACGGTTGGCAGTGGTGGTTTCTGGAGGCAGTGATGGCCGGCGGCGGTGGCCCGAGAGTGGCGGCCGGCGGTGGTTTCCGGCGGCGGCGGTTGCCGACAGTGGTTTCCGGCGGCGGCGGCGGCCGGCGGTGGTTTCCACGGTTTCCGGAGGCGGCGATTGCCGACGGTGGTTTCCGACGACCACGATGGCCGGTGGTGGTTACCGAAGGCCGGCGATGGTTTCCGAAGGCGGCGTTAGCCGGCGGTGGTTTCACTGGCGACGGCGATGGCCCGAGGGTTGGTTCCGGCGACGACGGTGGTCGGCGGTAGTTTCCAGTGGCCATGATTGACGGAAGTGGCCGGTGGTGGTTCCCGGTGGCGGCGGTGGCCTTCGGTGGTTTCTGGTAGCGGCGGGCTCGAGCGATGTTGTTCCCGAGGCAGTGGTGACCGGCGGCGGCGGCGGCGATTGTTGTGATGAGTAAGTGAGTGGTGTCGTGACTAATGATGGAATAAGGGATGAAATGAAAAAAAAAAAGTGATGGATGGAATCAATTTGAGGGAATTGAATAATGGTTCATTTCATTCTCTTCATCAACCAAACACGTCTTTTTTTATTCACACTCAATAGTTCATTCCATTCCATCTCTCATTCCAGCATACCAAACGCTAGCTTACACTTATACTCAACTATCACATTTTTGTTCTAGTCATTTGTTTAATCTGATTGTTTACTTCAAACGTTAAAACTTTAGGAAAGACTATTTTATCAGTTATGTTTAATGAAGTTTGAAACTTTTTTTTTCTGCTTTAAACCCGTTGAAAGGCAAGGCCTATGATAGCACAATAGGTATTAAAAATTCAAATATCTATTTTTTTTTTTGCAAAAACATAGTTCTAACCTAATGTAACACGTTAAAGTGTAAAAAAAAGATTTAAACGGTCAAAGTGTTTAAAAACTTAATTCAACTCTTTCATCATTGAAGGTGATAAAAAGAGGAGACCATAACACTCTTTCTGCCCATTACCAAATCGTCAATTACATGGAACCCACTTTTAATTCTCTTCCTACACCCAAAATCATACATCATACCAAAGTTTTACCAAAAAAAAGTGGGTCTGGTCGCATGTACGCAAAAATAAACAGAAACAAAAAGGGTCAAACGGGACAGAAGTGTTGGTTGTCAAGTTAGTTGTTGACAGTTGAAAGCATCCCTCCGGTGGAGGTGGGAATGACCACTTCCCAACCTGGGCCTTTTAAAGGAAGTGTGCTCGTCAAAAAGTTAGGTTTCTCATCTGCCTTAGCAGGTCCAGCGATCAGATCACTTCGATCCAACACCTTTTCAAGATCCTCGTCGCTGATATCAGTCTGTATCATTTTATCTTCGGGGTCATCGTCGTCTCTCAAAAGAGCCAACATATCCTCTTCCTGAAAATATTTAATTCTAGTAAGTAAAAGAAACCTGCCTGATAAATGTAGAGATATGAATGAGACAAGCAGCTTGATGTTAGCTCACTAAAAGCTAAAATCAAGTACAAGCCTATTATAAACAAGCACAAGCCTTCACACACCAAGTTTGACTAAGGGCAGGAGCTTACTATTTAAAAGGCATAATAATTATTCTTTTAGACAGTAAATATATAATTACATATAAAGACTACTATTATTATATAAAATTTTGATGCAAACCACTGAATAATATATGTTGCGTTAAATATAAATAATTATGATTATAAATATATAAACATAATTAATATGCATATAATTAAAATACTCAAATGCATACCTAAATAATGGATGCTGTGTAAAAACAGAAATATACCTCTAGAACTTCATTGCTTGCTTTTGTTCTTTCCTGTTGAAATTGACCTTTACCAATCACCACATGCTCTAGCTTTAATTTACTGAATGCTCGCTTCAGAATTCGGCCCTGGAAATATTATTCAACATAATATGTTTACTCACAGAACACTAAAAAGGCAGATTATAAAGCCGATAAAATAAAATTTAAAAATACCTCAACAGATAGAGCAGTTGCAAGCCTATACACATGCACAGGCTTTGTTTGGCCAATTCTATGACATCTATCCATTGCCTGTAAATCCATTTGAGGGTTCTGCACTCAAATGCATATAATGATTAAAAGATTAAAACGGAGTTAAATGCAATGATAGAAAATGTCATCAGAGGTGAAGAGATCAATTTGGATAATACAACTTTAACAGGTCAAAAGTCATCACAATTGTGTTATTTCATAGACTATATTATCATAGTAACAACGCATTGTTCTCGTCATATTAAAATGATCCAGTTATCTGACCCATCCAACCTGCTCATTTGCCAACTCTAATGAAACGAAAAACACAATAGTTTACCCAGTCACTGTCGTATAATATGCAGGTATCAGCAGCAGTGAGATTGATTCCTAACCCACCAGCCCGTGTGCTCAGAAGGAAGATTCTATACTCGCTGTCCACATCATTGAAGTCCTGGATCTGTTATTGCATAATTGTAGAGAAGTACAAATTACATATAGGTAAGTAGAGTCAACCAATCCTAACAAAATATATTACATGACAGCAGCTATTCAGAATCAACAAATAGTAAATGAACCGTAAAATGAAAGTTTTATGAGCTGTGCTTACCTGTTGTCTTCTCTCTTCCAATTTCACATTGCCATCAATTCTACACACTGCCATACCCTTCTCACTGAAGTAGTAATGCATTATATCGAGAATCTTAGTCCACTGAGAGAAAATTAGAACCTGTTTACCAAAATCAAACATGAGTGATTAAAAGAAACACCAAGATGGTAAACCATACAATCACAAATGTCAAAATATAGATGTTCTATGTGGCATACTTTGTGCTTGCGAGAAAGCAACTTTTGCAGCAATCTTTCCAGCAACTGAAATTTTCCACACTGTGCAACTATCTGTTCTACAGGTGGATAGAAACCTATCCCCATAAAAACAAAAAATTATATTGTTTTTATGTTCTCAAAAAGTTATTTGAATAGGATTATTGGTGAAAAATGACACATACATGAACCCTCAAAAGCTGCCTCTAAGAGGTCAGGATGGTTGCAATTTTTCCGGAGCTGAATCATCATATTATGAAGTGTCCCTTTCACACCACGACCTGCGAAATTTCACAATACAAACATTAAGCACTATAAATGGAATGCTTGTTTCCCAGACACATTACAAACCAGAGGATCCAAAGTATTTTTCAGGAAGAAGTTACACAAAAGCTAATAATGTGTAGTGGATCAAAAGAAACACAAGTTTTTAAGGCAGGTCAAATCAAATCAAAGAAACCCCAGCAAACACAATTTGATACATTTTTTTTGTTTTAAAACTCTTAATATGCAAAAAAAAAATGTAATCAAACTATATTAAATATAATCTATATAAAAAAATACGGTTTAGAAGGGCCTTAAAGCATTCAAATACAGAATGCATTAAGAATTTAAGATAATTCATGTTAGTTTCATTATCTTTTATTTTGGTTCAATAGTCAGGTATAGTATTATAAATTTATCAGAAAAAAAACGTGTTTAAAATACCAGTGTCCACTTTCTCTTGCAGATATGATTCCAGGGACTTGTTGACTAGATGATCCTGAAAGTTCTTTTGATGCTCAGTAAGATTAGCATATAAAATAATCTCTTTCTTGCGAGGAAGTGATAGCTCAACGTCTTCTTTCATTCGTCTGAGCAGAAAAGGACGCAATATAGCATGCAATTTTGCTACCACCTGCAATTAATTGAATATCCAATTTGTAAATTTTAACATTAAAAGAAAAGAAGATAAAGGTATATCTAACGTGTACATACTCGTGCTTTCCTCCCTTCTTCAGCTTCCTCAGTATTGGATTTTCCAGAAAAATCAAACCTAAATAATGCCATTAAATGATTGCAATATGAACAAGAAAAAACAACACAAGAATGAAGTTAGGACTTAAAGATATAAATACCATGACTCGAACTCCTCATGGGATGAAAAAATATCAGGCAAGATGAAGTTGAGCAATGACCAAAGTTCTGCTAAATTGTTTTGCAGAGGTGTACCAGTCAACAAAAGCTTGTTTTCAATATGCAACCATTTTAATTCTCTCAATAACTTGCACTTAAAATTTTTCAATCTATGACCCTGCAAGTCATGATAAAACAAATAATGGTTCAGATACATCATACAGTTTTAAGTGGTAAAAAACAGGAGGCAGGATGAAATTGCTCAAAAAAACAGTTATAAGCACCTCATCAACCACAAGATATTTCCAATTGTAATGCCTCAAGTGTTTCTTAGCATCGTTCATGGCTACTTCATACGAGGTAATCACAATGGGAAAATCCGGTCCTACTTTCTTTGGCATTTTCTTTCTCCTTATCTCATCCCTTTCCTTCCTGTCACCATGATAGATAACTGCATTCACAGACGGCACAAACCTTCACAAACAAGAAACAAGTTTATAAGTTATTTTATTAAAAAAAACAAATATTATGTTAATGAGTAAAAAGAACAAAAAAAGGATACCTGGATATCTCATTTAACCAGTTTGACAGAGTTGACAGAGGGGCAATAACCAAGTATGGCCCATCTAAACCCTTTCCTTTTAAATGTGCAAGAAAGCCAATAGTTTGGATTGTCTTGCCAAGGCCCATTTGATCAGCCAGAATACCATTAAGCCCATTCTGCCAAAGTGAAATCAACCATTTCACACCTTTAATTTGATAAGTTTTCAACTTTCCACCAGTTAATAAGGGAACAAGTTCACCCTGCTCTTTTTCAGCTCTCTCTTCCTTAGTAAGATTAGCATCTTTAGACGGGGTGCTTTCTTCAGATCGTGTAAGCATGGCTGCTACAGCTGTCTTGGCCTTCCTCTGAGAATGCATAGAACCCATTTGTATTAGTATCTCTTTAACTTAAATAACAAGTCTCTTTAACGTAAAAGTTCACAAACTGAAGTGAGATTCCATAATATTAGGAGACAAAATGTGTTTAACTAATACAAAATGCATATGTTTAAACAAGATAAGCAATTACAGTGTTGTAAGTAGAGGCAGCCTTCCTTTTTCTACCACGACCTTTCTTCTTCTTCTCCTCCTCCTTTACTTCATCAGCCTCTTCAGCCACATTCTACAACTCAGAAAACGTCAGCAACTTAAAAATTACAAGCCAAGGCAAAAGTAAAGAGGAAATAGGAAAATACATTGGTGATGTCATCCATTTTCTCCAATAAGAACTCAGTGTAAAGCTGGGTCTGAGTAAGAAGCTCGTCCAGTTTAGTAAATTGTGTGTCATTCAATGTGGGGGCTTCTTTTTCCACATTTTCTTCTTTTATCTGCCTTTCATGTTCAAGTTTCTTTTCCTCCTCTGCCATTGCATCTGATATGAGTAAAGAGTCCCCATTTTTAGCCTCAAGAATCGCATCTTCATCCAACTCCACACCAACTTTCTCCTTGCAGACGTCCTTCAAGATAAACCAGAACCATAGCTTTTTAAACTTAATATCTAGACATAAACTTCTATATCAGAGAAGATACAACAATCCATCAATATAGCAGGTCACGGCATTACAAACAACTGTAGACGCGCATCTTTTAAAATGATTACACGGTTTCAGTATTTCTCACAACAAAGAATACAGTGTGAAAAACACATCACTAAACCCTAAACCCTAAAATTTAACACTTCTAAATTCGAAAATTTACAGATTACACCCATCCCATAGCTACCATACAGCACAAAACAAACTAGCTAAAGTGTTGTAAACTATAAACAATAAACACACGCACACACGCACGCATCAAAAAGTCAATTTTAAGCATATACAGAGCAAAGTACATAAAGCATTAACAAAATAAGCAAAAAAAAAGCATAAACACGATAACACACCTCGTCTTCAAGCACTGACGTCGGAGAATCCGCTAGCGGTTCCTCAGCAGGTTCATTTTTCGGCACCATTTCTCACTCAAAACCCTAGAAAACAAACCAAACCAAACAAAAAAACCTTCAAACACAATAAACACAACACACACGTAACGAAATCCAAACTACAAACTACAATCACAACATAGTGACATACAACAACTTTTGAAGCAAAAAACCACAAAATCGGAAGCCGAAAGTGGTCCGATACACGTAGATCAAAAGGCGTATGAACAAACACAAGCATTGTTAGATGAAATTGTAGTGGATTAGTGAAGAAACTTACTTTGATTTTGTGTAGGAGATGTGGTGTTGAGTGGTTAGTGAAGGTCCGATTGAAGTGGAGAGTGGGAAGAAAGGTATTCAATGGGGACGATGATATTATTATTATTATTTGGTGATTTAATGTTTAATGGGATTGTCTGATCGAGGAGTGGGCGGGAAAGTTTAAATTACATTTGTGCCCTGGAAAGAGGGTACATTTACAAGTGGTGCCATCTTTCACGCCTAATCGTTTTTTAAATTAATCCCACCAATGGTTGTTTGTGTTATTGAATGAAAAATATTTTTCAATTGGTTTTTTAATAAAGGAGAAAAAATAGGTTATTGTATGGGTGTTAATTGTATTAGGTTGATGGGTTGATGTTAAATTATTCTAATTCGAACATAATTATTATTTTTATAATTATATGGGTGTTAATTGTATTAGGTTGTTGGGTTGATGTTAAATGATTATAATTCGAACACAATCCTTATTTTTATTTGTATTAAAACATTCAATTTTATCTTTAACCCATATAAACTTGTGTAGCTTGAATCTGACTTGTTTAACCTAGTTTTTCCAAAGAGATCGAAGTAAACAAGTAATCAATTATCTACAAATTGAATATGCATCATGTAAATGGTAATATAAGATCGAAGTTCATCTTCAAAGTGCAAATACGATGAAACCTCGGATATTATGGTTTTCACGTTTATAAGATATGTTTTTAGTGATATATGTTTGTGTTTTTTTTCAAACAGGTTTAAAAGCAAATCTATAAAATTAAGTTGTATATTAAAATTTCAAACTGAAACAAAATAAAAAAAAGTTAGATTAATCAAGACTAAAATTCCAAATCGAAACAAAATACCTAAAATATAAAAGACTTGAAATTATTTTTTAAAGCATATATTAATAAAAACATATTAGCAGGTCAACCCGTTTTCAAACAGATTGACCAAACCCGGCCTATTTTCTTAAAACAAGTCAACTCAAACCCAACCTGTGTTTTTTAAACAGGTTATATTGTCCAACTCAAAACTTTTTTTTTCATGCCGAGCTCGTGTCAGGTTCGGGTCCATATTAAGAAGACAAGATTTGCCACCCTTAGGTTAGGATTTTTAATGTCTCAAATGGATAGTTTTAATGGTAAGGCGTCTTGTTTTTTAGAGGTCAATGTTTTAATTTATGTAACTGTTAGGTGGTGAATTAGATAATGAGTTTTTTTAACAAAAACATCAGGGTTCATTTTCTTAACAACTAAATGTTACCATCAGTGTCTTATTCCATCTAATACATGTATCAACTAATTTACATCATAGAGACATAAACGGGACTAGAACGCTTGATCTCAAGTAAAACCTTACAACTTTTAATTCCAAATGTGTTTGTTATTAGTACTAACTCCCCACTCTATTCTCCTATCTATTTATAAGAAACTAATGGAATTTCCTGTATAAAAATTGACTTTGAAAATAAATAAAAAAAATTGTGTAAACATAAACATAAAGTCGTTACATCACTGTGAAAATGATCATAAAAAAGATTTAGATTATAAAAGAATATTATATAAGTATATTATATTTGAGTTCGTGCTTTATACCCATATATAATTCTTCATATAATGCAAATAGCTGTGGTTGTAACCAGCAAGCTGTAGTACAACTGTGGCGCAACATTGGCTAACGCCTATGTACCTGCTGGCACGCGGTAGTACAACTTACACAGAATTTATCAGATTTTATCAACCCATATTATACAATGGTTAAACATCAAGGTTTAGAAGCTATGCTTGTGTATATACTACTTTTCGGTATTTAGTTTTTTATATTGTCACAGATAGAAGATGATGGTAGAAAACGCATTCAGATTACCCACCATTGAAGTATCCAGAATTACAAGTAGGAATATCAATCCATTAATGAATGCGAAAAAGAAAACATAAACCACTAGGCACTAGGCGAACAATCTCTAAGAAACGTCAGAAAGATTTAAAAACATAACACGAAACATAAAAAACCATCAACCGATCTAGCAACAGACCCAACCGCATATCATAGTTTGAACCACTTCAGTTGGCACTCAGTACTCATACTCACGTGAAAGGGACCTGTCTGATTGCCGATACTCACGGTCCTTGTCATGTGGGTCAGCCCTTCCTGGTTCATAGTTATCTTCCTCCATCTCATAGTACCAACCATGATCACGATCTTGATGATCATACTGCTCTTGATCATCAATTTTCCTTCCACCCGCTTGTTTGTATGCAACTATACATCATTTTACAGATTAACAATCAGATATACAAATAATGGCATGAGAAGTGGAGGTAGCAATTTCAATTTATCCAAGTATATCAAGATAATCAGGGTCATGTTTTATTACCTTACCTCTACATTGTCTTTTTCAGTTCTTTTTATAGAGAGTGAGTGAAAGAAAAGAAAACCTAAAAAATGCTGTGATTGATACGGACTACCCACCGTAACCGTCAAACTTTGGCCCATGTCCACGTTCTTCTTTGAAGTAGTCTACCACTTGCATGTAATTAGGAGACCCACTTGCATTGTTAGTTAAATTTCCTTTGCATTTTAAAGTTACACATGGTTCCACTAGTCACGTACTCATGCATTTTAATTCCTATAAATTGTACTTGCATTTCATTTAGAAGATATAGAAGAAAATTTGCAGCAAATAGTTATTACTTTTGTTAACATTCCATTTACAATTTTGTTTACAATTGCAATTGTTATCTTAATCTTTTGGAGACCGCCGATCTCGAATCCGGCTCTATCATTTGGTGCTTTCATTGAGATAACAAGTCGTTGTGCTATGGGAATTTGGTAGTACGTAAAATAATTTTCAGCTTGGAATATCCAATCGAGAGGGTTGGACCCGTCAAAAAGTGGAAGAGAAATCTTTGGTGGCCTAGGGGTATGTGGAGGGGGCGGTGGTGGGGGCGGGGGCGGTTGATTTCCGGTACGATTTGGATCGGGAGTTTTGGGTTCGGTTCGATTGAGGAGTGCAATTAGGTGATTGGTTTGCTCATATTGAGCGGAAAGCTGTTTCACGATCACATCAAGGTGTGATTTGTGATCGAGAGCAAGTTGTTGTTGGCTAGAAATGATGCGGTCGGTAGTGGCGGTGGTAGAAGCAACAAGCTGCTTCATGTGCTCGTTTAAGGTGGCGAGGAGGTCATCGGTTGTAGGTGGTTCGCTTGGTGGTTCACGACGGGGTGGCATGGTTGAAGGATGAGCTCTCAATGAAAGCACCAAATGATAGAGCCGGATTCGAGATCGGCGGTCTCCAAAAGATTAAGATAACAATTGCAATTGTAAACAAAATTGTAAATGGAATGTTAACAAAAGTAATAACTATTTGCTGCAAATTTTCTTCTATATCTTCTAAATGAAATGCAAGTACAATTTATAGGAATTAAAATGCATGAGTACGTGACTAGTGGAACCATGTGTAACTTTGAAATGCAAAGGAAATTTAACTAACAATGCAAGTGGGTCTCCTAATTACATGCAAGTGGTAGACTACTTCAAAGAAGAACGTGGACATGGGCCAAAGTTTGACGGTTACGGTGGGTAGTCCGTATCAGTGATCATGAGTTCTATTTAGGAGAAAAGGTTTTGTAAGGTACCTTTTTAATTTTGAAGAGATAGAGAGAGAAGTATAGAGAGAGTTCACAAATGACATAAATGCACTTATTTTTCTCTGTCCAACTAAAAAACATGCAAACTTATTAGCTTTCCTTCATTTTTTTCTCCAACTCAAGAATACAGATATATCAATTAGTCTTCTCTTTTTCCTTTCATATCCATTCCTCTATTATTTTTCATTTAGAAGTCCAGATTGCAATGAGTAAAGCAAATTATGCTATAACATACTTGAATAAAAAATTAAAAAAATGGAAAGATTGAAAGTCACTGAAACAACAATCAAATAGACACACATATATCTATGTATTTATATAACACACACATATATGTACATATAAGGGCATTTGTAATCATAACTAGCATTGCTATAAAATCTTAACATTGGATGTAAAAGATGTTTGAACAGTTTCCCAACCCACCCATTTTGTCACCTCCAATAGGAAGAGATACATGAAAAATAATTAAGAAAAAAAACCTTTCATATCACGTGTATGCATGTACTCAATGAAAGCATATCCTCTTGGTTTGTTGGTCTCTTTATCAGCAATCAAGCGTACCTGGAACTCTTCAAGGGTTAGAGAAAAACCAGATGCATAAAACCCATATCTTTAACAGAGTGCCAATTAAAATATCCTTGATCCAATATAGTAAGTGTGAGTCATGAAAAGGTTAGCAATTATAAAAATATAGAATCCTAATGCACGGCAAACAGGCACTAAGCCTCAATAGCCGTGCTCACCTTTCAATCAAACGCTTCCCAGGCAAGATGCATCATCACCATCACTTGCTAGAGTTGCATAATAATTTCGGCTAATTTACCATGCCTTTGACATACTACCCTTCCCTTACCAGGGACTATTATTTAGATAAATGTTACTATAAATTATAGCTATATAAAAATACCAGAAAATCTTCTCTTCTGAAACGATTTTGATAGAAGATGCAGATACTGAACTTAGAAAGTAAAACTTCAGTGGCAAAAAATGCAAATACTGAACTTAGATAAGATCATAAGAAGAGAAGAGATGCACTCCCAATATATTTTACCAAAAAGTTGAAAGTCTTCATTTGTCGCTGAATTTAGTGGCCAAATGGCATATGTGCATAGCGCATCTGCTCAAGTATGATACTGATACGGTGCAAACTGAGGAACATAAAGTACCTTTTACTTTGAAACTTACTAGCGGAATGGTGGATTTAAGCTCTACTAGAAGACCCAAAATCTTGAATTCTTGAAGTTGTGATTAAATCAGAGATATAAAAGAGGGGAAAGAAAGTTATAGGCTGGATAGGGTGGGTAGGCAGTAATACCTAAGGAACAATTACTGATTTCACTGAACCTCCAGCAAATACTTATCCGGATTCCAGAGTAAGGAAAGGCATATAATTTTCTTAGACTTACAATATTGTTTGTACTAGGTACTAACCACTTAAGCGTAATCACATTGACAATGGAAAGTTGCACTTACAACACCACAAGTTCATCATTCAGAAATATGTCCAAATAATAGAGATGACAGTTGGCAGAACAAATTTGTCATAAACAATTAGCATTTTGTTTTAAATGCTGTGAACTTTATAATCCACATATACATTTTCCCATGAATAACTACTGATTAAAAGTTCAATGTTTTATTTATATACACCATTTATCAAGATAATCCAGTTACTAAAATTTGTCAAAACAGTTGCTGGAACTTTTGTTCACAAGAAAATTCATTTGTCAAGAATTAATCTTCTTTATTTTTTTCTGAAACGTTTCGGGCAGACAAGAAAAAAATGTTGACCAAATACCAAAAATACCAAACCTCTTACCGAAGAAAGGTATAACCTTGAGCCCCTTTACGAGATACTCTACAAAACCTACCCTTTTGATGGGCCCATATGCCTCAAACTCCCTTTTTATTCTGCTCTCAGTTGTCTCATAGTTCTGAAAGTAGAAGAACATCAAATTAATTTAAATCAAAAACAAAATATAGTGAATCTGAAAAGCAATAAATGACAAAAAAAAATTGGCAATACTCACAAGTCTAGCAACAAACAACGTCTTGTAAGGATCTCCTGATATATTGGGGTCACTGTTGGGATCATCTGCATAAGCCACCATTATTTAGGGAATAAATACCTCCCAGAATCTATAAAATAAAAAGGATAAAAGATAATAAAAAAGAAAATGCCTTCTTACATTTCTCAAGTCCCTCGGCAGCCTTTTTTGCACCTTCTCGCAAAAAGGACGAACAAGAAAACATAAAACTGTAAATAAACAGTTACCTTCACGACATCATCGCATAATGATAGATATCCATTCATCACACAAAAAAAGCATCTAGCTAAGGATTGGAAAACAGGACGCTTTTTTCGTTTACATAATACCTAGTTATCTACCACATTGTTGATGTGAGTCATGAAGTCATGATTTTTGTTTCATTAAGAGAAAAAAGTACATCAAGCATCAAATATTTGAAAAGAATGCAATGTTCTACAGAGGTAGAGTTTGCTAAATGCAACATCTTACAGGAGTTTATCCCTTTTGAATAGGTGGAGCATATTCAGGGTCAGTGGGTTCAGCAAAGTTGCTAACAAATTGCGCCATGCCTACAAAATGAAAATAAAACAAAAGCAATTAGATCTTCCAAACAAAATACATCGACAACAGATGAGAATAGCATAATTAAATAACACATATAAAATACCCGTGTACGGTGGGCATTTCCTCTTCTCAGGTGGTGGCTTGTACTCCAGAGGAGGCCGTGGCTCGAACAGCTTTAACAGATTATTAGTTAATCCTGTTGGATGACTCTGCCCGATCTGCAAAATGCAAAGTAATATATATCAGAATCAAGTATTCACACACAAAAATTGAGCATAAATCTAAAATCTAAAATCAAAAAACATCTCCAGTCATGCAATTAACTTACTGTTGGAATCTTCAGGACGAAACCTAATGATTATTAATGATTAAAAGCTTAACCTCACATCATCTCCTCTCAATAACCTAAAATAAACTATGTAAACCTAGTTCTCAAATCTCAATCGGAGCCCTAAGTAAAATCAATATCAAAAATTACAAACAATATTACTATAAACACTAGCTTACTCAAATTCACTGCAGAGAACACCAGTTAGCTACCTATAACTTAAGCTCGTACACATAAAACAAAAACCTAATCACACAAACAAAAGCAATCAAACCTAACGCAAGGAAAACATTCAAATTAGCGAGTTAATTAAGCATAAAGTGATACCAGCTTCATCTACATAAGATTCGCACGATTCTGCTGCTTAGTGCGAGCCTGAACGGCGGCGTTGTTGCCGCGCATGAACGGATCGTTGTAATCCCCAATGGTTCCTAATTCAGATCAAAATTTGTAAGGATTGCACCTTGATATCAGCAAATCGAACATTCACACCGATGAATGAAGACGATTTGGTGGTGGTGGAGATTGATTTGTTAGCAGCGGCTACTACCTACCGGAGGGAACGAGGGTTTTGATGATAGCCGACGAGTTTACGGTACCGGGTCGGATCTTTTGGTAACTGATTTGGGCCTTCTAGCTCTATCAAGACCGGCCCGTCTATAAGTAGTTATGATATTTATGAAAAATTAAGTTGATTTGATATAGTTACAACCACTGGCGTAGTCTAACGGTAAAGATGTTTGGTGTAAGTTGTACCTTAAACATGAAAGATTTAGGTGTTATGTGAATTAGAAATTGCTTAAAAAAGAAATTGATATAGCTGAAACGTGGCCTAAGTTAGGGGTGTTCAAAAAAATCGATATTTGAAAATATCTTAAATCTGATCCGTATCCGAATTCGAATTAACCGATCCAAATCCTCATTCGAATACTCGGATCGGATCTCATCTGAATCTGAATTTGTTATTTGGATTTCAGATAAGATTTCGGATCAAATTTGGATATCATAATTTTTTTATTCGGATATCCAATTAATCCGAACAAGAATTCAACTCTATTTTTAGCCCAATACTCATTACCCAACTACATATTATGTTTTCAACTCAATACTCAAGAACATTGACACATTCTAGTCCTATAATCCCAAATAATCATACAATAATCGATTTTTATTCTAAATTAGAGATTTTAATATTCGAGTTCTATACAATTACCTATTATGTTTCAATTTTGAATTTGTGTTCAATTCAAATTTGCGTTTTCTAGTTTTATATATTTTATTGTGCTTTATAGCTTATAAAATGTTAAGAATAAAAAAATAGCCAAAAAATAAGAATAAAAAATAGAAAAAATGTTATACGGTATATTCGGATTATTCGGATAAATTTGGATTATTCAGATATATCCGAGTCCGATCCGAATTGAATTCGGATAAATTCGGATCGGATAGAGATATCCTTATTCGGATTGGATCAGATTTCGGATAAGGTCATAAAAATTTCAAATCATAGTAATCCGATTCGAATAATTCGTTATCCGATCCGATGAACACCCCTAGGTCAATTTATGGTTTTTGAGGATGAAATTTGTGGCGTCAGCTTATAGGGTTTCTAGTTTTACAATTTTTTTCTTAGCCAAGTGTGAACGATTACCTTTTGATTTACCAGAAGTAGAAGAATAATTGGTAGCTGGTTATCAAACCAAATAATCCAGTACCCATTTCGGTTTATTTTATGTTGCTTCATGTTTAAATCTACTAGTTTCTTCATTATTTATAACATATTTTTACTTGGGTGGTTGGAATCTATCTATTCAATACATATATGTTCTCTTGCTTTTTTTATTGCTAAAAAGGATAGAGTCTTTGGAACAATAATTGATATCTTTAGGATCTTTTGGTAAATTGGTAGCCGAGAGGTGAGAGCCACCGGGTTAGGTGTTTTAGCTCTATCAAGATTAGACCATTTCTACGGGGATGACGGTGATTGTAACTCGTCAAATGAGATGAGGAATTGTCATAACTAACATGTAGATCAAGCACAACTCTTTAACTTCATAGGTTATAGGAAAAATTAGAGGCTATATAATCTCGTCACATGATTTCACGTACCTTCTCTTCTAAATGCCCCAACACTTAGAATTGCAGATGATATTTCACTTCCACCCTTTTCGCATTTCACAATTGTTCCAACATTTTTTGCTCTTCATGTGTCACTCATGATGGTCGTCGCAACTACTTCTACTCTATCACACCTACCACCTACAACCCACCATCATTGTATTAGTTGGCTATCTAAACATCTCCTTAAAACCTAGGTTTCGCTTTCAAGCGTCCAAAACTTCCTTCAAATTGCTCCAATCTCACATATTTTCTTCAATGGTGGCTCCGGCTCCACTTTGGGAGCTTGTATGGTTGTAGTGCTAGTGGGTAGCAAGTCGTTGGTTTTTCTTAATTTCAAAGGCTTTGAAGAGGTTTTTTTAGTTTCCCGTGATTCTATGAAAACACGCAATCCCCTCTTTGATTTTCATAGTTGACTTATGTAGATGATTTAATCCGATTACTTATTTAGTAAATTGTGAGGGGAGGTAGGGATTTGTTTCATTTTTAGCTTGATGCATTTGAAGTTATTAAGCAGGTTGGGGTGATCGGTAGGTATTTTTGTGTATAGGATTTGTTGTTTTGATCTTTATATAATATGTCCGGTTGTGTACATGAAATATGCTTGGTTTTCCATACAAGTCTTGTTTTGAATTCATACAACTAATAATCACTTTAACTAGACTACACATAATAAGGCAATTTTACCTATTATGAAAGAAGTATAGCATTAGTAAGAATAAAGTATGATACTATGATCCATGTAAAAGTCAACTCCTAAAAGTCAACTTTTGTAATTGTTCGGTCAACAAAGGAAGATGATTGGTGTGATTATCTAAACAAAGCAATGTGCTAATAACTAATCAAAATCTTGGTTCTTGAATCTTTCTTGCTAGCATATGATAATATCATGAAAAATTAGTAAGATCACTTTACACACAAGTAGACAATGCATCCACTAGGGAGGTCAAAGTCATATGATCATATGGGAAAGACAGAGCTCTTGCTATAGACATACATAGTCGGTAAACACCTATGATCAACATTACCTGGTTGATTAATAAAGATTAGATTTGCTTCTTGCTAGGGATTCACCAATCAATTAACTAAAAAAAAGGCTAACGTGAGCAATTTACAATTATCTAATAAATATAAATACGACAAATGCATCCTAATCATCATAACTAAAACATGGTTAATATTATCATGTATTTTTCAACCTATATTTTCTATATTATAATCCAAAAAAGAAGTATTGCACTAGCAAATCATATATAAGTTACAATCAATAATATGTCAGCAATAACATGTTTAAAAGGGATACATACATACAAACCTATTATGAATAATAAAATCCCACCCCTCCCAATTGATGCCATAAAAAATTCACATAGACATACAACTATTATAATTTAAATGCTTAAGCAAAGTTTATTAAATATCTATCAGATCGATTAACTATTTCAAGATATGCAAACACTTAGTAATGGTAATCATGCTAATTTTATCACTATCACGTAATCATGCCATATCCGCATAAATCATATATTGAGGATAGAGTTATCTTGAGAACCACACTTTTTTTGTAAGAAACTCTAAAACCAATATTAGCCACACATTTAAGTCACATGCCACTTCCACTTTTTTTATAAAACGTAACTTTTTTCATAATATTATTTTTACAAAAAAATTTCACCATTAATTTCAATATTTTTTGTCTTTCAAATGACTACTATATTGATATACATTTTTTACAAAAATCGTCCACCCATTATTTACACATGTATAAATTAGTCATTACATATGTGTAAATCCTATTTTACACATGCGTAATTCTAGGTATTACATATGTGTAAAATGACGTTCATAAAAAGCGAGATTCTTTTTATTTTTTATAATCTTTTTTATTTTTTTACTGATAGAGGGAAACGAGGAAAATAGGGAAACGAGGAAAATACTTTTGTGTTTTTATTTTTTAATTTGTTGTTGTTTTTTGTGTTATGATTTTTTATATTATGTTTTCGTTGATTACCATTTTACCATTGAAAACTGGTAGCTCACATTGGTTTCTAGAGTTCTCACAAAAAAGAGTTCTCATTTGATCTCTCCCCTATATGTTGAGGTGTATTATATATATATATATATCGTTTAAACAATTATAAAAAGGCATTTACTTTGACTTAATTGATACGAAATCGATGATAAAACTATTAAAGATACCGTGCGGTAAAAGGCAGAGAAATAATATGTGATAAAACGCCTGCGGTGCCGCTAAACATGCATTTTTATGTACGTTTTGAGTTGTTCACGTTTAGACATAATTCAATATACTTTACGTTTCAATATAAATGTAGAATGAAAACGAGTTTGGTATATTGTAATCTATATTTCATCACATCGTATATGATGTCGCCGCAATGCGCGATGGGTAAATTACTAGTTATAATTAAATGCATAAAAACAAAATATAATTTAATTGAAATTAATGAAAAAGAAAAAAGAATATGTTGAATTTTGGATAATATATTATAATTAAACACATAAAAAGAAATTAAAATACAAATAAGAAATGAAATAATAAAATCATTACGAGGTGTATTATCCAGTAATTGGGTAACAATGACAAGTGAAGCGGTATATCATGTAATCTCATATTCATCTCATACCCATATAAAAAATAAAAAAAATAATATCATACCATGTCTTATACCCTGCTTACCTCACCTATACCTTGCTTATTTTCGCTATCAAAACTACATCAATCATCCAACTTTTAAATCTACACGTGGCTTTTTGGTTAAACACTACTGAAGTTGTTTTGCTTATCTTTTGGCCATCAAAATTGTAGCTATCCAACTTCTTAATCCAAGTATGCCACATTTTGTTTATAGTTAATAATATGTAATTGCGCACATAATTGGTTACCTTTAGACAGATGGTATGCAATCTTGCACATAGTTGGTATAAACTGGAATGTACATGAAGCATTTTGAACTTCCCATATGTTTTGTAAATGGAGCATAACCCACAGCGAAGCGCGTGGTGCGACCCCTAGTTCAAATAACGGGTAAAAACATTACATTTGATAACATAAATAAAGTGCCATAGATATGGTGTGGTTTAGTTTATGGACCATACACTTAAATGAATGTGTTTTATAAGTTTTTTCATGAATGATGTCACTAGGGCCGGTTTTATCATAACTCGAATATGGGAGGGGGGGTGTACAGTGCAACCTCTATTAATGACTTACATAAACAAGATGTGACAATTCATGATCTGATGGGACAGTCATACACATATATCCGATGTGTTAAATTAATATCTTGACTTGTTATTCACATGGTTTGACTTTATTTTATGATCATGTTACGCTTAACTTAAGGTATATTTTGCATTAGATGCACCAAATGAAGGATACCCTTTCAAAAGACATACCGAGTTTTAAAAGTAACGACTTTTAATTAATATTGAGGGTTAAGTTGAAATACTAGAAGGCACCATTTGGTTTACTGAATTCCTTGAATATGAAAATCTTTTCATTTAAAATCTTTTTTTGCCTGTTTGGTTGGTCATTTAATGATTTGAACTTTAAAAGTTCCTAAATTTCTATGATACTAAGATTTTTATGTAAACAATTTGGGTAAGTTTATTTGTATTACATCGACTACCTGAACCTTGGATGGGAAGTGTGGACGATATAAAATTAATTACACTCTCGGTCTACTGATAAATTTGTTAAATTCTTCTGTAATTAATTTTTTCCCTCAAGGCGATAAATAATCTATTATTAGTTATATGTTTTAAAGAAAACAACAAGTTATAAATTAAAATGAGATCTTATTACATTTATCGGTTTTCAACTAGTTACAAGTTTGTGTTACATGATTTTAAAACCTTGATATTCATAAAAGAACAATAAGACCTATTGATATTAGGTCGAATAAGTTCGGTTTATCAGGAGACTACCTGTCGCATGTTTGGATTGCATAGCGGGTATATAAAGCAACCACCATGTAACGATCAAGTTAAAATCACCTATAATATATAGATTTATTGAGGGTGATATCAGTAGTAATGTGATATGTGCATTTGAATTTGGATTAATTTGTTTTTAGTATATCAGGGTGAACCTTGAAGCAATGATAAAGTTGATGGCATGTGACCCAGAGGTCACCAAGGTTCGAGTTGTGAAAACAACCTATTTAATAGATGGCATGTGACCCAGAGGTCACCAAGGTTCGAGTTGTGAAAACAACCTATTTAATACATGGTAATATATTCACGAGTTAAATACGGTTTCGCTCCCAAATGTTCGAAAAAAATAAATTCTTTTAAAAGATTTAAAACACCAATTTACTCCAAAAGTTTCATAAGATCTTAAATTTCAGTCCAAATGTTTCATTAGTTTGAATTCAGTCTGAAAGTTTCATACGTTGTTACAATTTAGTAAAAAAAATATTAAACTTATGGAGAGATTGGAATAAATGATAAAAATTTGTAGAAGGGAACTAATGTTTTCAAGGAGGAAAAATTATTTTTATCAAAATTCAAGGAGAAATTAAATCTAACACTATATTCATATTACCATTGTTTACGCATGAGTTTTGTATATGAAGTTCACAATTTTACATATTGTCTGTTGTTTTTATATCTTGAAGAATGAATCTTAAGTTCTATTCCAAGAAAAAAAAGAGAAAAACCGAAGGGCATGTAGGAACTGAGTTTTAAAAAACCCACTAGATTTTCAAATATACCATCAATGCCTTTTCAAGTATATTTTAACTTTGGGTTCACAGGCTATACCAATTAACCGAACTACGAGTTTAGTTGTTACGTGCATGTTTGATTTGAGTCTTAAGCGTCTTCATTTCTTCTGAAAACTGAATAAACCAACTCAGCTTACCTACTGTACCCAACTTTTAAAATTCTCCAACACGTGCTGTAAAATGGTAGAATCTAACCATGTTTTTTGGACCCAATGGATCGAGAGTGTGTAGGGAATTATGCATGGTACTTAGCTTACGTGGCAAGCTGTATGGAATACATGACATGTGACCATCAATAGGATCTCTTACTATTATTGTCAATAGACGGTTATAGGGGGCCCTATTATCCGTTTTTTTGAAGATGATAGGTGCTATGCAAGGTAAGTTGTGTCACATACACTCTCATTATTTTCTCTCATATAAAACTTATTTTTCAAGTAAAGTAACTCTTATGCCTATGTTAGAGGGAGTTCACAAGGAGAATTTCCTTCTTATGGCGAGGCTTATGATATTTTGTTTTGCAAAAGATTTTGATCACGATGCTTAGAATTCTTTCCTAAGAACAAGTATGTGTAATCCGTATGAATTACGAGAACCAAAGAGAACGACCTAAATGATTGAATTCATATTTAAGGGATTAGGGGGCTAGATATTGCATTTGGCAGCTACTAATATAAAAATCTATTTTAATGAAATTGCAGCCAATTTTTCATGTGAATGTGAATATTAAATTCTAATGGATTTTGAATGATATATCATTAATTAAATTATTCTTATTCAAGTTTGACACCACCAAGGGGCTTACGCCCTTTCAAATTCGCTCCTAGGGACATTGCCCCTGGCCCTGTTAAAGGAGCGTTGCCTCTTGGAACTCACATTGCTTACGGATGAACCAAGGAAGTTCTAATACCGAAAATCATAATAAATTCAACACAAGCATGCACTCCGCATCTCATGACTTGTTTGATGATTTTTATGATCTATATTGAACAACAAATTAATTCGATTACACTAAAATATCTAATAATAAATGAGCCTTTCCTTCTTTAGCTTCAAAAATCTTTTTTTAACTTAACAAGCACTGATACAAAAGTTTGTATTGGCTAGTAGAATTTCTTTTGACATTTAAGACTTGGATTCATCACTTTCAATGTGGCAAAAGACACAAACACCCCTAACAGTATCTCATTTTGCTCAACTAAAAATCTTTGGCCCAATATTGATTTTGTGCTAACTACAAATGTAACATTACTCTCTACCTTTGGAAAATCAACCTCATGTATCAGAGCAGCACTAAAAGTCTTCTTAGCTCTCAACAACATGTGATATATAAGTTTACAGTGTTTATCTATACTGTCTGGAACTACCAATCTCACTACCTGAAGATTCATCGCTCGACATCACCATCTTCCTGAACTTAATCATGTCATCATTGTAGGCCCTTGTGTCATAAACTCTTGATTCATTTGTGTCTCCTTTCGTTTCCTTCTCATCCAAGCTATCTAATGACGCATTTCCTTCTAATGCTCGAACAATCTGTTATTTCATGTGAAAATACAATATTAGTTAGTATGCAATTGTAGAAGACTTATGCACTTCATGTATCTTATACATTTTCTTAAAACATCTCGGTTGGTGGGACCCGCCTGCTCATATAGCACCCACATCCATTTCTTAGGTGATATGTCCACACATTTCATCTTAGGAATGGGTTATACATATGGCTAGACCATCTGGTCCATGAGGGTCCACCCATAACTGCTCCATGCCTGCACCCACATGCAAGTACACAAGCAACAATCAACTAACCTGGCTCATCTTAGGACGTCTCTTAGCAGAATGGCGGACACTAGCTGCAGCACAAGCAGCCATTTGTGCCATCTCATTGTGATCGTATTTATCTTTCAAGCGTGGGTCCACAAGCTCATTGTAGTCTCCATCTTCCTTCGCCTTGGCAATGAGTGGCCTCGCCTGTTTTTGAGTAACATAGAAATAACCAACACCAATCATTAAATATATAAAATCTAGACTCTAGAGGTGGCATACTCGACCAATTTGGTTTATGTTTTCTCTAACCACGTGAATAGTTAAAAATAACAGAAAAGGAAACAAGTTGAAACTAGCCCAATATGTAATTTTAAGCTTAAAACCCTGTAAATCATTTTATTCAAGAAACTAGATCAGCATATTTTACTCTCTAATTATTTATTAGAGAATTATATATAAAGTGTATTGACATAACCGAAAATACAAAATATTAACCATTTAAATCTGAGCCCGTTTTGACCTGTTACCTAACCAGTCTTATCCCTCATTTTGCCACCTCTTATATGAGATCATTAGAGTTAGGTTAAAATAGGTTGGCTGCTATACAAACCCAATCTACCAAACTGTCATCCGTGTATTCCTTCTCAGGATCAATCGGCTTCCTTCCTGTCAAAATCTCCAACAACATGACTCCAAATGAGAAAATATCAGACTTCTCTGATAGCTTCCCACTTGAAGCATACTCTGGAGCCAAGTACCTATTATTTGTTCCATAAACTGAAGAAAATTATTTGCAAAAAACTAACTTACTTCATGTAAAGCTAATCATTTTAAGCATAACTAACTTACCCGAAAGTTCCCATCACACGAGTTGAGACATGAGTGTCATTCCCAGATGTTAGTTTTGCCAACCCAAAATCAGCCACCTATGTTTACATTCATGGCATGTCATGAACTCTCATACTAGCCTCAAATGTTAGGTGTATTTATTAGTTACCTTTGCTTCATAGTCATGGTCAAGAAGAATGTTAGCAGATTTTATGTCCCGATGAATGATCCGAGGATGGCCTGCAAGTTTTCAACAAAATTTTCATGTATTAAATGGAAGTGTCAATTTCAACCTATTTACTGAAAAGGCTAATTTAGATTGTGTTTCATCTCAAACGGTTCAAGCTGATTGAAAGAGTCTCCCAAATTATTTTCCCAAATGTTTGGATTATAATCAAGAAGATAATGTTTTTGTAACCATACAATAACTCAATAAAAATTATATGAAAAACTGGGAAAATGAACATAAAAATTGTAGGTCAGCCCAAACCGATGCAGTCGGTGTGACCCATAACCCAACCCATTGATCTTGCTATCTCTAATATTTAAAGAGAGAAAGAGAGAGTATGAATGCTTGTAACGTACAATCTTCATGGAGATAAGCAAGTCCTTTCGCAGATCCAAGCGCGATACGCATTCTAGTTTGCCAATCCATAACCACTTGACCCTTTCCTACAAGTAAAAGTTCGATTTCATGATGCATTCAGACAGTGCATGAATAAATCCTACAAACACATGAAAATCTGTATTGTGTAATGTGCAGCATTTAGATTTAACCAACATGTATTAGCATCAAGTCAAACAACTCACCATGAAGATGGAACTCTAAGGTGTTATTAGGAACATACTCATAAACAAGCATTCTCTGCCCGCCACTGATGCAATATCCCACAAGTGAAACCAAATACCGATGGTGGACCCTACTAATGATCTCAACCTCTGCCTGAAACTCCCGCTCACCTTGCCCGCTGCCTGATTTCAAGCTCTTTATAGCAACCTCCTGCCCGTTAGGCAACACCCCTTTGTGCACATACCCAAACCCCCCTTGACCCAAAAGATTGTACTGGGTGAACCCTCCAGTGGCTGTTGCTAATTCTTCATATGAGAATTGACTCTGGTTGAATGCTAGTGGCACGTTTGTGGATGCTACCGACATTCTAGGCCCTGGAAACTCATTACTAGTGCTCATTGGTGGTGGTTGTGGTGGATGTCCCCAACCACCACCGCCACCAGAACCGACTTTGACCACGTGATCTGGTTTACCATGGTAGTACGGTGCACCTCCACCTACTCCTGGGATCTGTTCATGAGTATAGTAATGTTTTTTCTTTTTTCTTTTGCATATTACACAAATGAAGACAACAGCAAGAAACACTAAAATGGCAGCAGCTATTCCTCCAATGATGATTGGGGTACTGTTAGCACTAGAATCTGATGATTTTGAGGCTGATTTTCGGCTCGATGGACTGGGTAACTTCCTAGCAGCACCCGGTGCACCTTTGTCAGAAGTGTTACCACGGTTTGGTAGAATGCTGGGAAGGTTGGGTATAGGCAACGGAGGGGCTTCTCGTGAGGGGGTTCCAGCAGGTGGTGGCGGAGTAGAGGTGGCAGGCGTGGAGGGAGGTGGCAGTACATTAGGAGGTGGAGGGGCAGGTGGGGTAAGTCCTTTGCTGTTTTCATCAGGGGAGGGTGGTGGCTGTAAATTAGGAGGTGGAGGGGCAGGCGGGGAATATCCTTCACCGTTATCATCAGGGGAGGGTGGTGGCTGTGACTTAGGAGGCGGAGGGGCAAGCGGTGGTCTAGAAGCTTTAGGTGGTGGCGGTGAAGGACTGGAAGGTGGTGGTGGTGATGGTGAAGAGTCAGAAGGTGGTGATGAAGAGTCTGAACTTGGAGACGGGGTTTCAGGGGCCGGAGCAGACTTTGGGGCCGGAGCCATATGTCAGGATGAACTTTTCCGGCCCTCAGAGAAACTCTGCCGGAAAATCAAATATTCATCTGGTACTTCCTGTAACAAACTTCTTGATTTTCCTCCTCAACACAAATTTAAAACTACATATTAAAGTAAAAGATCATCTTAAAAATTTGTGAATCATATCCCCTTTTGCATTAACATAATCAGAAATCAAAGGAACTGCCATTGAAAACATGTTATTTCCTTTAGCATGGAGATTGAAAACAGAGGATGGATCTGTTTATCATCATGACCAAAATTCAAACTCCAAACTGGCTTTTAAAAATAATAAATTGTGGATTGTATAAGTAGCAATCTCAAAACCAAACACTATTCGTTAATTTCATGCAAAATTTCCTCAACATCGGAGAAGCTATTACAATCTTTGTTGTTTTAACATAAAAATCTTCTTGCAAAGATTATTGAACTTTTTTCAAATATGATGTTTGTATTAGCCAGTGATCTGCCAGAATTTCAGGATTAAAATCATTTAAACATATATTACTACCTGGATGAAGATTATAGAATGGACTCAGCAAAAAGGGGGCGGGGGAGAGAGAAAGCATTTCGATTCGTTCAATTAGAATCCAACCGTGTCTTTCCCCCTATTACCTTCCTACAATAATGGAGGTTTCGATCACCAAGAATGGTAGCTTTTTAGCTGCAAAATCACCTAACATTTGTCATTTTTTCATTCTCGTAACAAGAATCAAACACCATTAGATGTTGATATCTCAAAGATACTTCAGAGATAAATACTTATGCAGCAGACCCAACAAAGATTAGTTAATCACATAAACATTTAACAAACTTCGATCCAATGTCTATTCCAAAAAGAAAACAATCAAAATTATCAGAAATAAAATTATGGTATTTATCCTATAATTGATAGAAAGACTTCTGCCGTTGAGATACCTTCATTACTATAATTGCACCATCATCACATGAATTAACCAAAAGTATGCAATTAATAAGCTCACCATCTTCAACGCCATAGCCAGATATATAAAAAGCAATGGTGTTTTCTCAAGGATATATCGCCACCACCATAGACATTCAATATGCATGATTTTGTGGAATGATCATATTCTGCTCTAACATAGCGGAACTCTCCATGGATGCTGGACAATGCACCGCCTTCATCAAGAGGAAGCCTTCAAACACTATAACTATCATGCTTCAAATCAAATCCCAGTAACTCACCACCTGTAGATGCCCAGTAAACAATTCCATTCATAAAAATAACCACATTTTTTACGTCTGATCCACCAAAATCAACACTTAACATCTATGTATCCTCCAATATGTTGGCTTTAAATAATATATACTAAAATACAAAATGATTCCCACTCCCACATTAGGATCCAGAAGAGAGAACGAGTGCATACCTTGATAACACGGCTCAAAGTTGCGAGAAGAAGGTTCAAAACCAAGCAAAACTTTTGGGGTTAACTCCATGGTAATAACTAGAAGGATTTTGACCCACTGAGTATTTGAACGGATAAAAACCGTACAATTGAATTTCATTGTCAAAAGCTTGGCAAAGAAGCAAACTGTTGCAAGATCTTTTAATGAAACACACAAGGAACTCGACAATCAGAATTTTTCAAACGAGATGAAATAAATTGCCGTTGATTTTGAAATTTGGAAGACAACCGATGGTTTTCTCTGAAGTAGTGACTTTGCATATGCGCAAAATATGTGCTGATGCGAGAAGAGAAAGCAAACATGACAAAATTCAAGCTCTCACAAATCGTGGCCATATGTTTCTTTTCACTAGCATAATCAATCAAATTGACTATATATTCATAAGATCCATCATCACTATGAGCTTCCTATTCTAACTATATCGTCTTAGAGTGACTATAAGAAGCTAATTAAGGGCTAATCTAACTTGCAGGCTGTTAATTGTACATTAAAATACTAAGCAAACCAAAATTAGGGTTTAACATCACAAACCGGTGAGAAATTCAACCTTACCACAATACGAAAGCAATAAATCAAAGATAGATCAGAACACACGATCTAATCTCATCATCAAAGTCCACAGCCAGCAATTTTATCAATACAGCAGAATAATCATAGAGATTTACGTATCGTTTTCAAATGATCGCAACAATGTGGAAGAAAGTAGACTGATTGTGCGTAAATTTGCTTCAAAAGGGGTTAAACAACTTACTAAATGAAACTCGAATTGATCAAAACATGAAAGATGAATGAATGAACTGCATAATTACAAGGGAATTGAAGGTTTATACTCTGTGATTGTTTTCACTGGAGGTCAAAATCAATAAGTTTCAACTTGCTTTGGTGATCTTCAGTATTCTGTTCTTAACACTAGCGCACTTATTCAGAGGGTTTGGTGTGGGTTTTGATAACGTGAGAATTGCATGTATCAAGCGGTGTTAAAAAGAAAAAAGAAAACAAAACAAAAAAACTTAAATCTGAACGGTATTTGAAACCGAAAAATCTGATCCGAAATCTTGTTCAGATTGATCGGTTTCTATTTGTATCTAGATTTCTTTTTGGTTTACGGATCATATATCAGATATGCAAAGTCTTGCTAATTCGGATATATGAACTGTATTCATCTAAATTTAATCGAACTAGGTTTTTACAAAGTCTCGCGTTGTGCGAATTTTAGCGACCAAGAATGCGCATTTGACTACCACCTACTACATACACGACAATCGGTTTGATCGGTAGCCAGCGCTAAGAACAATTGACCGGTTGTGGGTGCACTGTAGAAGCTATGCCACGCCAAACAACAAACACAATATTCTTTTTTATCATAGCCTTTACACGTAACATACAACCCACCACGCTTAAATGGGAGGGCAAGAAAAACACAGCTACATCGAACGATTGAACATGATTGGAAAAAAGGTACCGGCATAAGGTACTTATGCATAAGCCAAACCACCAATGTTAGGGTGTTCGGAGACTCAGAAATGCGACCTTGTTGTGGCTACGACCAAGAGAAACGCTATGCTAAACATCAAGAGCCTAGCTTTTTTTTGCATCATCGTCTCAACCAGATCCAGTAATCTGTCAGATAAATCAAACCATCAGCTCTCAAATGCAGTTAGGGCCATCATCATCGAGCAAATTAGGAAAAACAAAAAACGCCTATTGCGGGCAAACCCTAATAATTAACAACCTACAACAACAGATAAGCATAAGCACACCAACTATGTTGATCATCGAATGAACCATTGAAGCACCATTACTTTAAACCCCATTATGTCCCTTAAAAACATATAAACATAGATGCATCGTGCATGGATGTCAACTACCAACCCAAGTATGCTCATTTAAATGTTAAACTTGAATAATGCCTAAATATGTACCCATTTGGCATTTTAAAAGATCGAATGCATCTGATTCCGACAAGGTTTGATGACCGTCATGCCGAAAACGGGTGGCTAATAGCCAATAGGCGAAAGCCCTCACACGACCGCAACCCCCAAAACCCGTAATAGCCATCTCTGGCGACACCATCCACCAACGGCAAAGACCCACGGCAAAGACCACATCGATTATTCCAGTACCACCGCTAACAGACTCCTCCAGGTACCACCACAAAACCACCAACGTGTACCCCTCAGAGTGAAGGACACTTATAAGGGGGCGGTGAGTTAGGTGGCTGCATCGACTAACTGTACCCAACACATCAGACACTCGTACGTAATGACAACTTGCACCCAACGCATAAATGGTAGTACCTCAGACTGTTCATTCAGGTTGCTTTTTGAATATTATTATTATATGTAATAATTTCAGATATAATGATCATGTTTGCTTGGTTTAAGGCATTCACAGCAGGTGCCCCATTTTGATGTGAGTGTGCGCCCTATATAATAGGGGATGATTGTAAGTGGTTGTGAGTGAAGGAGAGAAAAAAATTATGGGGATTGTACCGTGATTCCCCATATTTTGGTGATGGCCGTTCGGTGAATACATCGGTGTTAGTTCGGTTGTTTTAGAGAGAGAGAAAGAGTTTGTGGGTGGAGATGACGGCTTGGCAAGCTGTTGTGTCACAGTCCCCGTCTTTGGTTGCTGGACAACCATTTCACACGCCTTACTTTAGGTGTTTTGTAGGTTGTGTTAGAGAGAGAGAGATAGATGGAGATAGAGATAGTATGGGTAGGAGCGGCGATTTGGTCTGTTTTTGTGTTGTTGCCGTCGTCGTCTCCGGGCACCATACAACAATACCACATGTCTTTCTCTCTTATTTTCCTCGGTGGTGGTGGTGATAACACATCTACCATTCTAGTGGTGATGGTTGTCGCTTTGCCTCCTGTTTCTAGTTGAGGTGGAGCTGGTGGCTATCTGTTTGTTGTTCATGGTGATAATAATGATTGTTGGATCACCTTTATTGCCTCTCCGCTTTATTATCTCACTAAAACTTTTTTAGGGTTATAATATCTAACCGTGGTTTTGTTTATTGTGGTGTGTTGTTATGTTGCTGGTGATGTGTTGAGTATTCACTCATGTGAGCCTTTGTTATTTGATCGGTTTTCCGTGTTGTATCTTGCTGTTTCTGTGTGTCGATGATGATAAAACATTGTTTGTTCAAGACCTTCCACTGTTTTGGCACCTCAAAGGCTATGATTTTAGAGGAAAAATGGTGTCGGTCGTCATGGCCTGGCAACCATTAACGGTAAGCAGCCGCAACTGAACATTTCTTTTATACAAACTGATATGTCGATGATGATGAGCTTGAGCTCATTTGAGACATTTTGTGCTAAGGCTATGATTGTTGTGCAAAAATTAAATCGGTTGCTTTTGCTTGGCATCCCTTTATGGTTTGCAGCCGTAACTAGATATTAATTCTAAACCTTATTAAACTCATATCATTATAATTAGGGGTTTGATATGGTAATTATATAGTTTATGCAGTAATGGTAAGTACGTCTGTGGCTGTGATGATACGTCTGAGCCCCTATTACCTAATCAACGTCTTCATGATCGAACCCGTGGAAAAACAACTAGTTGTGTTTAACGAGCAATCATAAATTATGAATAACTATATGTTTGGTTTGGTTAAATCGATTGCGTCACAAACTAAAACCGAAACCGCACCATGATATTCGATTAATCGATTATGGTTTAATCGAACCCTCGGTTATTTGTTGAGATTGGTTAATTCTATTTAATTAAGTCGGGTAATTCGTTACGATTCGTTTAGTTCGGTTATTTGCTCACCCTAACTAATTGAGAGTACATCGATGCTTAATGGGTCAATCTAAACCCATCTAATTCTCGTCATTTTACCCATGTATATATGTTTACTCATCATCATATACATCACCTACTCCTAGTAAACCATGTATCACCTATTACTCCTTTCTCATTTTATCTTACTCATCATGCCATATTATTAACTCATTTTAAGCTATTCGTAGCATTCACAAATATTATCAAATTCGTATTTTGCTTACTCATAGCAGATATGTACGCATGTTTAGCTGGTATGCACCCATTATACTCGTGTTTAGCCTACTCGCGACATATACGTATTTGTGAAGCCTACTTAAGGCATCCACCCATTGTACACATGCTTGGCGTATGTACGCATATACCAATATCACCATTCTCATGTTTAGCCATCTCATAACATACACCCAAACTATCATACATTCATACTCATGTTTAACTACTCAAGGCATATACCTAGTCGCGAAAGTAGGATTTTTTTTATTATTATTGTGGGATCAGTCCTTACCGGAGGTCACAAATTTACCAATTAACATGTATGTTTGTAACTTTATTTACGTCTTTGAAGTTATTATTTGTATTCTAATAAATTTCGTCCTTTTTGTACTTCATATCTGTTAACAAAAATTTTGTACTTCTAGCTTGTTTCTTCCAATGACACCACATTCTATCTTTAAAGATATAAAAACAAAGAATTAAGTTTGCCTCCAAGACTTCGTGTCCAACTCTCACCCGTAAAAAAAACAAATTGTAAAATCAATTCGTTAATATTGTTATTTTCAGTCACTGTGAATCAGGTAGCGACAAATTCTGTGCCCCGAAAATTGCTCTGAATATGACATTCGTTGTCCCAACCAAATCAAGGCTTTCACAGTAATTTCATATCAAATAATAAAAATTAAATGTTATTACGAATGAGTCCTATATCAATTGGTTTCGGATGAGGCACTTCATGACAATTTTAAAGTGAAGGTTATGAGTTCGAGTATCAATTTGTGCAATATGCTCCAACTGGTCAGGGGTTTTACCACAGTTTTGGGTGGTGGGTTTCCCTTGAAATGGTGGACGAGCCTAGTTAACAGCACTGTCTATGTTCGCGGGTGTGGATGACTTTTTGCTATTAGGTTTACCCGGATGACTAGACTTATAAATTTGAAAATTAGAGTAAGAAGATTATGCCTTCTTAATAATAAATAGAAGATACACTTCGACACAAGTGATCGACTATCTTCATGTCTTCCTCAAGTTTTCACTATAGCACATCGCCTTACTTGTAACATAGCCATTAAGTCTACAACGGGCGGGGCACGACGAATCAAAAAAGGACACGACCTATAATTTCTTTTAAAAGTGGCTAAAAAAACTGGATCTATTTTAAACGAGCGACAATCTGGATGCATGCCATATCATTTTCTACGACATAGCATGAAATTAAAACTTGTGGTTATGAACCTTCTGATAGGTTGATAGCATTAAGTAACACCACTCATCGGATTAACCTTATGAACTAACAAGAAACAACAATTAATCATGACAGTCATGTTATTGTAACGAGCTCTAACATGCTACACTATATAATACCACTGAATCATAATGAGCTTATTGTCGGCGATGTTTAAACAAGTTTATTGAATATTGTTTTGTAATTGTGTCTTAGCTTCATGCATAAAATATGAATCTTTCTACTGTAATAAAAAAATAATTAAAGGGCACATATGGTAACATCACATTACTTTTCATCAACATTTTTCTGCTTCTATCTCCTATTAAATGATTATAGTAATTACTAATGATATTTTTTAATTCTTTTTAAAGTTCAAAAATATTTTTTTAATAAATTAAAAAAAATATTTTATTAATGTTATTTCTAAAGAAACAAATTTGTTATAAAATAAGAAACTTTCTCAACACATTAAACTTTTTTAAAAATATAAAATATTTTTAAATTGGTGCTTTCAAAAAATAATTTTTTTTATAAACCAAAATAATAAAAATTGAGAGTTATAATAAGAAAAATTTTAAGAAATGATATATATATATATATATATATATATATATATATATATATATATATATATATATATATTGAAACAGTTTATTTTAAAACAAAATATTAAATATTTTTGAAAAAAACAAAAAAATATAAAAAAGTTGATATCATTGTTTTATTACTTATAATACTTAATCACACATAATTTTAATCTATATCTTATCGTAAAATATCGTTTTATAATTAAGATTTTTTTCATTATATTTAATAATTTACATATCCAATCCGTGTAATATATAGGTTTACTAACGCTAACACTAAATAAAAGTGTACAAGGTGGATTTTGATGAATCGAATATATCAATTTAAGCTATCAAATTATCATGGTGGAATCACAATGTTTAATAATCAATGAACATGTAATAAAAAATCAGAATATTCATAAACTTCTTTGTATGTTAATGATAAAAAATACATAAGATTGAAAATTAGGGTTACAAGTGTTACATCATGTAATTTCTAGCTTTTTATTTATACGCTAGACATAGGGTCTGTATTATTGATTAAACCACCCTGACTTATTTATTACATCAGAATATTAACAAGTCAAAAGTAATAAAAATTATTTAATCATTGGACATTGTTCATCCGCATTGACTGATACAAATGGACATATCTTATCCGCATTGCCTTTCTCTTCATCAGCATTGACTAAGAACTCATCCGTATTAAGTACCAAGTCATCCATATTGGCTATTATCAGCACCACTGTTACCCGCATTGGAGTACTTGAAATTTGTTCGCATTGGATACACTTGGACTTATCAGCATCATCTTTTATTAGCATTGTTTTCATCCGCATTGCTTCTTATCAGCATCACTTGAACACTTGATAAAATTTAAAAAAACAAAACAACAAATCTTAACACATGAATTGATATGTATGAAAAAAAACAAAATACATAAAAATTACATGGAATGTGCAAATGAATGCATATCCATGCGTATAATTTGAATTCATCAACTAAACACACTTGGTACTCAACGAAATATGATACTATATAACAACTTCACGTATGATTGGAAATTTAAAAAGACGTTTCAAGGAAAATGCAGGGTAAAGTTGATACACAAACCTCGTGTGATGTAACATGCTTGTGTGATGTAACATGTCACGAACGTGACTACTTTTTTACGTTTCTATAAGGTATAAAACATCCAAAAAAAAGTTTCAATCTTCTCAGTTTTACTATACATTTGAGCATGCAGTTAAATTCAATACCAAAAGTATAACATAATTATCATCACACCATTTCATAAGGGTGTGGTTATTAAGATACCCCAAAATTATAAATCAACACCCCAAATTCCTATACAGGTCGTATAGCTTCATACGTGTCGTATAAGGGGTCGTATAGTCCTATATAGGGCGTATAACCCCTTGAATTTTTCATTGTAGTCAGTGTCAAAATTTGCTATACGCGTTGTGTAGCCTTATATTTGTCGTATAGGGGGTCGTATATGGCTATATGGGGCGTATACCTCTCTGTCATCCCCCGGGAATTTTCCTCGTTTTCAATATCTTCGATCCTATACGTCGCGTATGATGCTATATGAGACGTATAGGGAAAAGTATCGATTTATAATGTAGAGTGTCTGAAACCCTTTTATAATTACAAAAGCATTGGATAACCATAATTAATTACAATCATAATATACTTATACAAACACCAAGTATTCACAATAACATCCATAATTATTCAACCTTCTCATTGACGATGTTCATCCAAAATGACATTGAGTCTTGATCGATGATTGATAATTATCCAACTTTAGCAACGAAGATTCATCGATCAATCAAGAAACATGGTGTTCCAAATCTCCAAGAAAGCTTCAACGATCACACCATGATGACAACACGAGTTCAACGACAAGAAACACTGCAAAAGCTGCTTCAAATCATCTTCTTCATACATTTCATTCTCCACAATCATCTCCATCATCGATTTCTTGAAGTCTTCATACGGCTTCTCTGATCTCTTCACCATCACAAAGCTTTCTTTCACTCTTCCCTCCACTTTACACGCAATCAGCTTCTTGAACACCGAAAGTCTCGCCGGAGATCCCCA
>CM046033.1:9984821-10057321 GCA_025215565.1 Flaveria ramosissima | reverse complement strand
AAAGAGGGTGATAGGCTATGCATTATTAAGAAGTGTTGAGGTTGTTTGGCAATCTCTGTGTTAGTAAGTGTCAAACTAATAAGATGTCTGACTGGGTAAGAGCCTTTAAGCTAGTACATGCTAAGCCAACAAGTATTTTTTGGTTGGATTTCGAATGACTATACAAAATACTTATGTTACCCCTTCCTAGCAACCTTGGATTTCAAAAAATTAAAAATTAAAAATTAAATCAAATAAAATTATTATTTTCACACACACACACACGCACACACCGCTGCCATTGCCTATTTCTCTCTTAATCAACCGTAACCACCTCCCACCACTGTAACCTCATCTTCACAACTCACCATCGGTATCTCCAACCATTGCTTTGCACGACCGGAGAACCAAACACTGAATCTCACTTACCAACCGACTCATCCACTATCCTTCCTCACCATCACAATCCACCACCACTGTCATCAGTCCACACTGACGCACCACCATTGCAACCAACCACCATCGAAACCCATTGTCCTCATGCTCACCACCAAAACCCCCTCATCCGACAACCCACAACACCGATTCACACCCACCTCTACCCACCACCACTTTGACATTTCCACAGTTCATCCCCCATCACCGTCACTCTTCACCTTCACTTTCGTAGTCACACACACCCACTTCAACTCCAGGTCTGTCTAAATTCTCATTTTAATCCGATGAATTTCATTTATGGATAGTTGAATATCGTTTATAGCAACGAGGCTAAGCCTGCAAGTGGTTGTTGCTAGGGTTTGTGAGGATAAGGGTGTAGTAAAGTGGTTTCTTTTTCATTCAACATCTATTTAAAGTTGAACTATTAAGAGATGTTTTTCAGATAAAACAAACACACTTAATGCTCAAAGGTTTAGAGGTAGTCTTTTAATGATTCTATTAAAATGCTACCAAACAACCATTAATAAGAAATGGAAAATACACATAGACGTTGTTAGATAAAAAATTAAGACGTTAACGATCTCAAAATAGAATCACTCCTACAAGCGAGTAAAAGGTTGTTTTTAATGTACAAGAATGTATTGCATGTTTTATGATTTTTTTCTTAATAATACAATTTTGTACAAAATTTATATCATTATACTATTATTATTATTATATTAAATTTTTTAGAGAAAAATATTCTACAATATTCTACAAATTAATATCATCATAATATCAATTTTATAGAGAAAAAGAGAGAAAAGAAGTTGTGAAAAGTACATATTCGATTGATGAAAAAGCTAGTACGTAACTCAGCCCAACTTTTCATTGAAGGGTCGACTCACTTGAAAGAATAGCTCAACCTGGTACATTGTCGTTCTCTATGTATTATCTTGATGAATGATGCATTACAACTTGTACGTACCCTATCATTAGTTATTACCCTTTTAGAAGCAATGGAACATTGATAGTGTCGCAAGGAGCTATATAGTGAACGTTATTAAATAACTAATAATAAAAAATAAGCATTGTTTGATCTTTGATGACGAGGCAAACAAGAGAAGAATGAGATATTAAAACTTAGATTACACGTGTGGATATATATTACTACTAAAAAACATGCTTTTATCAAAGAAAAATAATCATCGGAAACATCCGTCGGTCATTCTATACCTAAGGAATCCATATAATCCCAAAAAGTGTGAATTTAATAAAATTCATCCCTCAATATTTTTTAATATATAGTCCGTTGGTTATTCAAATGCACGAGCCTCTTGTTTGTTGGATACCGAATCATGCTCTTCAAACAATACCATTAGTAGAAATCAATGATTTCAGAAATTTAATTTGCTAAATGCATGTGACTTTGAATCCATGCGATGGCATGTGGAGAACTAAAATCAAGTTTTTTTTTAACACATGTTTGTTCTTAAACATGACAAAACCTATGAGTGACCTATGATCTTACATATTTTATTGACATTTAAATGATTTGTTATGACATAATGTTACTACATGTAGGCTAAAACAACCCAATAAAACATTATAATACCATTAGTGGACATATCATCTAAGACATGTCATTGATACTAAAATAATTTATTATGACCTAATCAATGTGACTACGTGTAAGTTAAATTAACTCATTAGCATATGACAAAACCCGATATTGGACTTATCATCTAGCATATATAGTTAAAACCTATATAATATGATATGACCTAATGTGACTAGATGTATGCTAAAATAATTCATTAACACATGACTAGATGACTAGACCTATTAAAACCTGTTAGTGGACATATCATCTAGCACACACCATTAGCACCTATATAACCTTTTATTACCTAACTAGTATAACATCGCGTGTAATACACGGGTTGATTAAATAATATATGATCGAGTTAGAAATAAATAAGTAGTTCAAGTAAAAACAACAATAATATCATTTTAAAATTTCATTTTATAAGATTGTGTTTTTTAAATTGTTTTCTTAAACATTCTGGTTTTTTTAATTTTAATTTTAAAAAATAATTATGTTATGAAACTTAGAAAAAATGGTATTAAAATACTTCATTAAAAAAATTTGTGTCACATATATTTTTAAAGTGTATTTTTCATTATAATATCAAGTTTTTAAAATTTTACAATATCAATTTTTTTATTTAAAAATGTTTTAAATAATATAATTACTATATATACTTTTATCATTTATTAGGAAAAAAGACGTGAAAATAAAAATGAGAATGTTTAATATATTGACATGTGGCATCAAAAAACTTTTTTTATTATATGTAATAGATGTGACTAGCTTGTCAGGCTTATTAGGCAAGAATTGTTTAAAGCAGCACACCCCCATAATAATTTTTAGATCTCGCTATCTTTATTCTTTCATTTCCCCTAACACTGCCACCGTAACCCAACATCACCAGGTGTTGCAACATCTCGAGTGTTTATGGTCAAATGTAATAGTTAAAAGACAAGAAACATGAACTTTATATTTTATATATTGTTAAACCAGTAAGTAACGAGTAAAAATGACTATTTAAAATTTGAAAGTTTTTAGACGAATTTTAGTTTCACTAGAGACGGTTCAAATATAATATTATATTTAAACTTGCTTCGTTTTTATCAAAACTTAGGTCGACTCATAGAGTAAAATAAGCTCGTCCAACGACATATTCGAAATTTTATAAGACATTATATTTTAAAAATTATAAGAGAAAAACGTAAGTAAGCAAGCAGCTAGGATAGCTGCTCATTTTTCTATCACACATCAATCGAAACAGAAACATGAAAGCCTTAAAAGTATTTATAAATAGAGAACTTGAGTTTCATTTTAGATTGTGAGTTTTAATGGGAACGCTCTAACATAAAGAGAATCCTGAGTACTCGATACCCCATTGGGTATCGTTATTACTTATTAGTTGTTTTTCAAACTCGGATAGGAGCGCGAGTAGGGAGATTCTACGTCATATTGTTGTAGATAGTTTTAAAATATGTTGTCGTTTAAGTTTATGTCGAGTTAATAATTATTTATTGTTAGTATTATTATTATTAGGAGTAGTATTAGTATTAGTAGTATTAATATATTTTAGGCGTTAGAGTTATTGTTAGGGTGAGTTTTGGTTAGCCTAGCCATAGCTAGGCATGGACTAATCAACCATTTTTAACAAGATAGTGTAAACTAATATCCAACCATGATAATAACTATTTAGTTGTATATGTATCTAACTTAGGATTACTTAAAGTATATCAGGACCCTGAGATATTACCAGATTATACAAGGAACGGATATTGTTAGTTCCTTTAAAGTTTTTTCTAAAACAAGAATGATGTTTTGATATTGATAATAATTGTAGAATTAAATATCAATAGTATCTATGATATATGACAATGTTTATTAGGATGCTTGATGACTGCTTGTATGATTCTACTTTGGCTAGTGAAGTTTGTATAGATAGTTTGGTTATGTGAATTTATATTGTGCTTACTCTGTTCTTATCTATTTGCTATGGTGGCATCTGCTTGATGCAATAATCAATAATAATTTGTTTTAAATTTTGAATAATGCTATGTTCATGAACTCACCAGGTTTATGCTGAATCCTAAATTTTTAATTTTATGGACACACATCCTAAGTGCCAAGTGATTGTAGGGATTAGGAATTACGAGCTAGTTTATGAGGAAATAGAGGTCTAGAGCGCTACTGAATATTCGGATCTCTAGCATAGTTAAATTAATGTAATAGTATTATCGATTATAATAGATGTATTGTATGTTTTTGATGTATAATTAATGTTAGACTTCCGCCGTGAACCCCATAATTACTATGTGTTCAGTGAATATGATGAGCAACGCTCACCAGGGTGTTAGCTGGGAGGTGGGCGTTACAAGTGTCACCGACCGCGTTACAAAGAAGTAAAATAGCATTACCGCTCTACTGAACTGTCACCAAGTAAAAGCATAGCCGCAACAACACCATCACTCTTTCTTCTTCCCCCTCCCAACTATCAACCGAAGTTCTAATCATACCATCAATGTTGCTTCTTGTATGCATACATTTGTATTTCTTGTATGTATGTATTATATTTTTTTGTATGTATGTGGATGAATTTGTATTTTCTATATGTGTTTATATTTATTGAATGTACGTGGCTTTCTTATATATAATGTATGATGTTTGGGCCAATGAATCTTCTTATCTTCTTATTATAATAAAAGTATAATTAAGAGGACACGTGGTAGCATCACATTTATTCCCATCAAAATTTGCTGCTTCTTTTTTCTATTTATAATTACATTAATTACTAATAATATTATATAATTTGTTTTATTACAATTGTTTGTAATAAATTAAGAGAAAAATCTGTTTATTTGTGTTATTTTGTAAAGAAATAAATTTTAATAAAATAATATTTTTTTTAAAAATCTAACTTTTTTAAAAATATAAAATATTTTAAATTTGGTGTTTTTAAAAGTAAAATTTTTATAAACAAAAACAATTAAAATTGAGAGTTATAATAAGGAAAATTTTAAAAATGATATTTTTCTAAACGATTTGTTTTGAAAAAAAATGTTTATTTTGGTTGGAAAAACAAAAAAATATTTAAAAACAAATGTTTAAAAAGTTGATATTTTTTTATTATTTATAGTTTTTGCTCATACGTAATTTCAATCATATCTTATTTTAAAATATCGTTTTATAATTAATAAAATTTTATTTTATATCATTTTTTATTTATTCAAACCGTGTAATATATAATTACTAAAGCATGTGTGTAATATTTGGGGTAGTGTATGTGTGTTTGACCTAATTTATGCATATTGGAGCCAAGTCACTTTGTACTAATTAAAAAAGTTACAAATATTTTGGTTTTAGGAACAACCCATTATTTGGTAAAGGTAACCACCCTCCAGGAGATCCCATGATACTAGTGGACTTTGTTAATCCGGTACAAACTTGACAATCGACATCATGTATATTGAAAAGAATCTTTTTGGGTATATATCTTTTTAACACATTAATAGACACATTTAAAGCTAAAATTATAGAGGTAAAACCAAGATGCTAGGGAAATCAAAATCAATCATACGAGAACTTGAAGAACCACACGAGAACATCAAGTTTTCACGCGAAAACATTTTGGTGCAAAAACCTAGTTTTTGCGCGAAATAGACGTTTCTCTTTGTTAGTTGAACGCTTGTCAATTTCAATTTTGTAAAGCTTTATGTAACTTTAAATAATCAAAGAGAATCATTATTTACATTGTTTTTCATTTAATTTGGCTTGTGTGAGTGTGTATGCAATTCCAGTTGTCATTCATTCCAAGTTTAACAATTGAGATCGATCATATGGTGATTTTCTGGATTTTAAAATTGGACTATGATCGACCGCAACTCCTAATCCGGCAAAGATGTGAGTCCTTCTTCATAACGTTAGAGCTAACCCAAGCTCAAAAAACTTGTTAGATGTGCCTATATTGCACAAATCTAGCATATATGGGTAGCGGGGGTGATTTGACAAGGGAGGTAATGAAGAACAGGAAGAAAAGGTGAATAACTGGCAGTGTGGAGGAGCAAGCTTTAGCCTTTTTGGAGGCCCAAGATCGCTTATCAAAAGGGGCTTCACTGAAATGGCCCTAATTTGGGCTAAAAGTCTCCATTTTGGGTCTGCGACCAGTCAAAACGACCGTTGGACCGATCAGCACGTTTTCAATTTTTGTCTTATTTTTACATTTTGTTGGACTTTGCATTTGGCTCAGTTTTTGGCCCGTTTATGTTTTGTGGTCCATTCGAATTTGGTTTTGTTTCTTTATTTGTTTGTAAGAGATGGGTGAGAGAATTATTCAAGTTTATGAAAAAACCGGTTTTTCTCTCTGTGGTGTAAACCCTGATTATCAGTATTCTTTGTGAATCAACGATAGTTAGAAGGATTGTTCCTGGTATTCTCGTTGAAACAACATGTTCAATTATCTATCTCTCTGTTTCCGACTGCATCATGAATGGTGTGGGTTCTATAATTGTTATTTTTGAACTTTGTTTTTACAAATTTGTTTTATTACTTTGTTAAAACTGAAATGATCAAAATATCCTTGATTTTAACCGGCTAACTTAACACTATTAAATCTATAATAGGGATCATTGATGAAAATAAACATAGCCAAAAAGTTTAAAGTTTAGGGACCGAATCTATAATTGGTCCCACAAGTACATTACTTTTTATTTTATTATATCTAATAATTAACTTTTTTTTCTAATAATTAGTTATTTGAAGTTTAATAAAAATAATTTGTATTAGAAAACTTAACAAAGTATGAAAAATGTAAGATCGTATAATATAGGTTGAAACATGAAAAGATGAAGAAAGGTGTAATCTATGAAAGACGAAGATTGATACCCTGAGAATCGAATATGCTAGCTCTTTCACTTTCTTTCACTACGTTCACTAATTAGTAGTTTTGAACCTCTTATGAATTGTTTTTAAGAAATAACAAATGGTGTTGCTATAAATACTCCTGACATGATATTATGTTTAACAATCAAAGCTTTTCACTTTACATCTAATAGTTATTATGTCACTTTTATTAATAACAAGCAAACAAGTTCAGGAGATTCATGAAAACATTTACACCTCTTTCTTATTGTTCCCATTCACTAGATCTAATAAACGTGGGTGTCACCACCTTCCACCATGACTCCGCTAGCCCACCCGCCGCCCTCGGCCCGCTCCCTTCGTGGCTCTTGCCACCCTCCTCCGCCACCTCTTCCGCCTTTTTCCTCCTCTCGCCACCCTCTTCTTCCTCCTCCTCCTCCTTGCACTGGTGCAACTTCTTCCTCGGCACACGAGGTGCATTCGTAGATGATATCTTCTCTTTTACCCGACAAAATCCAATCTATCGTCGTGTCCTTGACATTAAAAGACTTCTCCAACACATTTCTATCCAACTTTTGGAGTATCGAATGCTTTCCCGTTAGAAATTGGGGACTTTCTTTCTTTTCTTCCAACATGAACCCCATGAAAACAAATGAGTCGTTATTAAATGACATTTGAGCCATTGGATGGGACCTTGGCACCACAAACACATCACCTTCTTCAACTTCAAGCCTCGAATTCTCGCACCCTGGTTCACTCCCAATGCCGGTACAAACCACTTGAATCACTCCTCGCCCTTGCAACACAATCGCGATTTCAGCAGTTTTTGGGTTCCAATGCGGTCCCATCATCGATCCCTTCAACAATAAAACATCATACCTTAAACGTCATTTTTTGGATTTTTAAGTGATGTACATAAAACATAATAGTTTACATGAGGTTTCCGAAATTGCTTTGATTTTTAGAGAGTTCGCTACACTGGTTAGCAAACTCTAATTAAAAAGGTATGACAAGGAATACTTGAAATTAGTGAAGTGCATGACACGTGAAGTTGCTTGTCACAAGTCAGATTTTTTTTAAAGTTTGCTATATAGGGTAGCGAACTTTGAAACTATTAATTCTTCTCCAATACAAATAAAAAAATCTAAAATATCATATCATAATAACTCTTTGTGACATAAACACGAGTTGTAAACGACTAACCTTGGCTAGATTAACCATGAACACACCAAAATCGGTGTGTTTCAACGCATCCAATTCTTTTTCGGTCACCGTTGTGCTCCATCCAAAACAAGTTTCGACATCGCGATCCACACTAAAAATATTGTATGTCTTCTTCTTTTTGTTTTTGTTTTTGGCAGTGAAGATGTCATTGTTCTTGGTTCCTAGTAAGGCTCTAATGCCCCAAGAACCGACATCTTCCCACGTAGAAGTGTTGGCTTCTGGTTGTCCTTCAACAATCAATGGTTGTGTTTCTGCTCCTCTTAGCTCCTCTATCACTTCTTCAGGCACCTGAAATTAGACAACATTAGAATTGCTTTTTTTTACCGATCGTATTAGTCATAAATGTCTAGTTTTGTAGCAGTGTATTAAAAGATTCAAATTGGTTCATAATTTCTAATTATATGATTCACAATTATAAGTTATAAGTTAGTGTTAGTACAATATTTCAATTCAATATGAAAGTAGAGAAAGAGAGATTACACTGAACGTTGACTGCAACACTTGATCGTCAAACCCTAGCACTAGATCATGAACACCGGTGTATACTCCAGCGAGTTGTTGTTTAGCCTAAAACATTAACGTAATAGTAGCTAATTTCTATTTGTAAAACTTATGATATAAAGCTAATTCAGTGGATTAATTAACAAACATAGCTTGAAGCATGCAAGCTTGTGCGTTAATGGGTTAATGTTCATACCTTTAGCTCCTCTTCTGAACCGGGAAAAATGGCGTAAATCTGAAGGTTTTGGGGCTCGTAGTCATAGGATTGTACGTCGTTTTGTAAGTAGAAGACAGTTTCCGAACTCAGTCTAAATATGTCCCCCCTACGTAACATCATTCGTTGAAGCTTATCGTCATCTTCCTCGACGTTGATCCAACTCAGGGTTCCACTTCCTGATTAGGTTCAAAGGACTCGTTATTATTAGTGACGGAACCAGAGCTTATTAGTCGAAATATTATAATAAGATTCTCTTGTTAGGTTCAGGTCATGTTTTACTTGATAAACTCAGTTTTTATATTAAAAACTAACATATTATGGTGACCTAGGAGAAATGTTTCTTGAATCCAGAATTATTTCACTTGTATACTGGTTTTGGGTAATAATTAAAATGTGTTTGGGTTTTTAGTGTTTTGTACAGAAGAGGACACGTGACAGCAAGCTAAAGAACTTCCGTCCACACAAAACCCAAACACTTGTTAATTCTTACCCAAAAACAATTACATAGGTGAAATAATCTCCAATTAAAAAAATTAACCATAGGTTGTCATAAAATTCTATTCTCTAACTGTTACAACTAAGGGGCTGTTTGGTAGCATCTGAATCAGTCTCTTAATGGTTCAGATGTCTGAATGGTTCAACACTTAATGGTTCAAACTGTTTGTTTCGCGAGCAAATGTCTGAATGGTTCAAACATTTGCCTCTGAATGGTTGAACATTATACTAATACTGAATGATTAAGATATCTAATGCTGAATGGGTAAGACTTCTTATCTAAATTGGTCAGACATTTGCTTTTGAATAGTTAAGCGATATACTAACTATTAATGGTTCAGACATCTTAATGGTTCAGCACTTAATGATTCAGACCTCCTATTGGTTCAACACTTAATCATTCAAAAATTGTCAAACAGCCCTTAAGACTACTACAACCAAAACGTCTATTTTTCTTAAAAAAACTTAGTTTTTATATAAAAACCCGACAAATTTTGATGATAAGAGGGTCAGTGGACACGCTTAACTCTCCCTTGGTTCCGATTCATTAAGTTTGTTTTTAAAAAATAGATAGATAATTATTTCCTAATTATTTGTGCATAATACCTGAGTTAACATAAAACACCATTTCCGAATGAAGATAAACAGGCAGCAATAGTGACCGAGGGTACATGGTTATAAACTGCAGATAGTACCACCCATTCTCACCATCCCTAACCTTAACACCTGACACCTCACCGAACTCCGACGACACCAACGGCCACCGGTCACCTCTCCTCACCACCGGTCCATCACTAACCGGCACCGAACCACCACCACCACCACCGCGTCTGCCACCGCGGCCTAAAGCCGCTGTTGCATGAGGGAAGTGGATAAAGATAGGTGCCACAAAGCATGCAAAGAGTAAAATACAAACCGAAAAAGAATTAACAACCCTCATTTTAAAAGTTGTTTAACTAATTTCTTGAGATTGTTTGTAGGGATATATGATGGTGTTATATATAAAGAGGGAGCTGAGGGTTGTGTAACGTGTCATGTGGTGGTGAACATGTGGATGGGGGATGAATGCGTGTTATCGGTGATGGGTTCGATACGTCGGTTGTGTTCGTCTGTTAGTGTTGGGGTTACTGCAGGTGATCGGTGATTGTTTCCGATCAGTGGTTTTGGAAGGATATGCATGAAGAAGACAAAGACTGTGTTAAAAATATGCATAAAACATTCTTCTTTTTGTTTTAAAACTGCAATCTTAGACAAGTGTTATGTGTTTCTAGTTCTGAACTTTTTTTCTTAAAATTTAATTTCAAAATTGGGCTAATGAGTGTTTGGGCTAATTGGGCTCTGGAATGGACTGCACTGCTGTTGTTGCTTTGTTGCTTTCGTCGCCCGTGCCCGTCTGCCTTTGTCGCCGGTTTCATTGCGCCACCGATGTACGAATGTTTGGCCCTTCACCGTTGACACGGGCGGTGATTCTTCATCGCTTCGCGTTGAGCTTAGATGGTGGTGGTAGCGATGGTGCCGGTGCGTGACATGCAGTGCTGGTCGCTACCTGCATCCCGATTCCTTTGCCTATTTTGGCTTATCGATGGTGGTGATGGTGCTGGTGGTGGCGTTGGCGCCAATGGTGGTTGTGCCGGTTAGCTTTATGCTTAACTATGTTTGAATGAACAGTGATTTTGGGGATTGTTGTTGATGACGATGAATATTAATCATCCGAGACTGATTGTTGTGGTTTTGGTTTTAAGGATGTCTATGATGACAAGCTGTTGCTCATCAAAGACGAGATTTGTTCAGTTGGGTATGTTGTTGTTTCGGTGTTTATTTGTAGGGAATCCGTGGGTGCTGATGGTACGACCGGAATCGTTTCGGTTGCTTAGGCATAGTATATGGTTAGTAGCCGCACCCGAAGGCGGTTCTGAGCCCCATCATAGCGTGTTGGAGTCCATTTGGTTGGCAATGATGATGCGAAGGATGATCAGTCTGTTGTCATGGCGTGGTAAACCGACAGGCTACTAGCCACAACGGACAATATGTTTATCTGAGCCAACGTGCGCGCTCCGAAACACACTAGTTAGTTTTATTCTCATAAGTTTTTGAGTTGTGTGTATTTTTTTTTTATAAATTTTATTGATTGATTGCATTCTAGGGTAGTAGGGTTCAGTAATTTTTGGGTTTTGGGGTTTTGATGATGATGTTCTTCTTTCATTTTTTCAACTTACTGTTTATCTACTCATTTAATTAATTGTTTTTTCGGGTTATATCAATTTAGTCTCTTTTTGATTTCCATCACCGATGATATTTATCTTTTTGTTTTCTTCTTGTTGGATCTTGAAACTATGATATGTTTATTTTTTGTAATTGTAATCTTCAGATCATTCTTTTGTTTTTCACAAGTCATAAATCTGATTAAAAGTTTGATCTAATGGCGAGGTTGGCCGATTGGCGCCATGTGACAGCGGCGGCAAACACTTTGCAATGATTACTGATGGAGTTACCAGGGCGCCGAATCATGAAATGTGGGCAGAACAAACAAGCATAATATGTTTGCTTGTTTTTATTCATATAAACACATGGTTTTTTTTACGACCAACGAATAATTTTTAAGCCCGGTCACCCGGGTAAACCTCTTGGCGAAAGGCCACCTACGCCCTCGAACACAAACAACGTTGATGACCGGCTCGCCCACCATTTCAAGGGAAACCTACCACCCAAATGCCCACTGTGGTAAAACCCTTGGTCCACTTGAAACATATTGCACCTAATGAGACTTCAACCCATGACCTTCACTTTAAAAAGTTATAAGATGTCTCATCTTAAATCAGTTGATCTAGGACTCATCGGCTATACACAAATGTACAAAGCATCCATTAACACCAAAACATGGATTTGGGCCTATTGGGTCATTATTAAAAAATATTGGAAATATCAGCGCAACAAATTTATTAATAATGTGGTTTTTGAATGTACCAATCTAATTATGAGCTTATGGGTTTTCTCTTAATTTTGTCGATAAGTTTGTTGCTAGATAGAAAATCAACTCTAAGTGTAAGTTTGAATTTTCAAATTATGTCATTCCATATTTGTTTCGTTTACCGGTCTTTCTTACGTTAATATAATACCATCATACATTGGTATAACACATTCTTACAATAATATAACATGTTAAAGTAATATAATACACATGTTACATCATTGTAATACTTTCTGACATTAATACAAGACCCTTCAAAGTTTATTTTTGATACAGGTTACAACTAATTTCAAAGTATTAATGAAAGCTAATGATTGAGATCAATGGAATAGAAATGTGTTCAAGTTTAGAAGCTAAATGGTCTTCAAGTTCAAAGAACATATCGTGATATACATACATACATACATACATACATACATACATACATACATACATACATACATACATACATACATACATACATACATACATACATACATACATACATACATACATACATACATACATACATACATACATACATACATACATACATACATACATACATACATACATACATACATACATACATACATACATACATACATACATACATACATACATACATACATACATACATACATACATACATACATACATACATACATACATACATACATACATACATACATACATACATACATACATACATACATACATACATACATACATACATACATACATACATACATACATACATACATACATACATACATACATACATACATACATACATACATACATACATACATACATACATACATACATACATACATACATACATACATACATACATACATACATACATACATACATACATACATACATACATACATACATACATACATACATACATACATACATACATACATACATACATACATACATACATACATACATACATACATACATACATACATACATACATACATACATACATACATACATACATACATACATACATACATACATACATACATACATACATACATACATACATACATACATACATACATACATACATACATACATACATACATACATACATACATACATACAACATACATACATACATACATACATACATACATACATACATACATACATACATACATACATACATACATACATACATACATACATACATACATACATACATACATACATACATACATACATACATACATACATACATACATACATACATACATACATACATACATACATACATACATACATACATACATACATACATACATACATACATACATACATACATACATACATACATACATACATACATACATACATACATACATACATACATACATACATACATACATACATACATACATACATACATACATACATACATACATACATACATACATACATACATACATACATACATACATACATACATACATACATACATACATACATACATACATACATACATACATACATACATACATACATACATACATACATACATACATACATACATACATACATACATACATACATACATATATATATATATATATATATAGGAGAGGGTTCAAATGAGAACCACCTTTTTTTGTGAGAACTCTAGGAACCAATCTCAGCCACTCATTTTTTATCACATGCAAATCACATGCTATTTCCCCATTTTTTTTAAACGTTCATAACTTTTTTCACGACATCATTTTTCAAAAAAAATTCACCATAAAATTCAGTATTTTTTTATCTTTCCAACGCCTACCATATTAATATACTTTTCTAAAAAAATCGTACATTCGTTGTTTACATGTGTAAATCTCGTTATACACATGTGTAGTACTGGATTTACACATGTGTAAATCCGATATTACACATGTGTAAAACGAATTTCGTTAAAAAACAGGAATTTTTTTTATTTTTTATAATTTTTTTTTATTTTTTTTATGAAAGAGGGAAAGTAGGGGAATATTTTTGTGTTTTTATTTTTTATTTTTATGTTATGTTTTTATTTATAAAGTTTATAAATATGTTTTTGTTAATTACAATTTTGCCATTGAGAACTAGTGGTTGAGATTGGTTCCTAGAGTTTTCACAAAAAAGCTAGTTCTCATTTGATCCCTCCCCTATATATATATATATATATGTATGTATGTATATCAGAATTGCTAGAGCAAGCCTGTTTGTATTTGTATTTTTTTATTAAAATTCGTTGCATGTAATGATATTGGTGAGTTTTCACACTTTTACTTATTTTACATATTGGTTTTTAGATTTTTTTAATTATGTTTTAATCTTATGTTGCATTTTTATATTATATAAAAAATATGTAGTTTCTTCTTTTGTGATAAGGGTTGGTGTGTAATATATTTGTTACGCCAATGTAATTATTTATTACACCAATGTAAGTTAGCGTTAAAATAAGATAACAACAAACATTAAAAAATTATAGATATACATATACCAATACTATACTAGAATTAAAGATATAAAAACATTTATTCAAAAATGTATATTTTTTATAATAAAAACCAACATTGTAATGCATGAAAGTTAAAAAGGTTTTAACAAGGTGGAAGAGTTACTTAAAAAGACGAGGAAAGTTCTTTTCAAAAGGGAGGGAAACTTTTTACCCTAATGCAACTGCTTCTTACATCAATGTTAGTATGCGTTATCTTGGTGTAGTTACGGGCAATTGAATAAATTTTAACGAGACTACAATTAAATTAAAGAGAAATATGATAAGTTTAATGGTGTGGTGTTTATAAAAAAATATCATAGTACTAAAACGTTATTAATTTATAAAAATCAAGGGGATGAAACTTCTTATAAAGAAAAAGAAAATAGATGGGGAATTTTTGAAAGTAGATGGTAACACTCCACTATGTTGAAGATTATTTTTTCAAGGATGGTGAAATGTTAAGAATACCATTTTGTATTAAAAAAATTATAAACACACGATGACATATTATGCAATTAGAAGAAGATCAATAGTCTAGAAATATTAAAAGTTATCAAACTATGGTTATCCTTAGAGTGATACCATACACACACACATAAAACAAAATGATGTGCGATGAATATGTTTATCATGATTCAAAGACATGTAACTTAAATTTGAAAAACATTAAGAAGGCACAACACCTTTAAACAAAGCAACAAGGAGCAGCTTCAAAGAATAATCATTAATAGTAATCTTTCTTTGTAGTTGAAGTATGTTTTTGGTACATCATAGATACATATGAATGCTTTTATTGTGTGGTAGTCATGTTGATGTTAAACCTTTATTTCTTAATATGCTTACTAGTGTAGTAGATATGTTTTTTTACATATTATGATCCTAATATCACTAAAAATCATCTAACACATGCATCAAGAGTAATCAATCCATGCATATTATTAAAAAACGTCTAACTGGGTTTTAATTAAAGTATGTATGCTCCTACTGTAATTCCTGACCACTGATGCTATGGTACCATTAGGTAATTCAACCGTCAAACTATCATGGGATATGTTGTCAATAGACAAGCTTGAAAGATCAACCATATAACATATTAGTGATTAACTTGATGAACTAAGAAGAAAACCGAATCGTAATATGTGAGAGCTAGCTTTTAGGCTTGATTATTTAAGATTGTAACTGGATCTCACAAAAAAGCTTATTTTTCTCGCATTAGACTTGTGTATTACCAATTATCATTTATATTAATAAAGTATAGTTAAAGGAATTAATAATTATGTATTTAGAAGAATAAGTTTAGTAAGGAACTTACTATTACAGAAGTTGTGCAAAACAATATGTGTGAATAGTCGTCAACTCTTGCAGCCTCCTCGTGATTCAGTAACGCAGCCCCAGCGGTCAATCACACTTATGAGAATCCATGAATTTGGCTCTAACGACTCGAAAGACTCCTTATCCATCTCAAACACATCCTTGATAGCAAATATGATTTTACTGACATATAATATGCACACAAAAACATCAGATGTACTTCAACCAAGTAGTAAAGTGGAATTTCACACATGTATATAGATCTTGCAATACATAAAATGCCCAATATACTAGGTAAAGACAATATATAAAATCAGAACTCCTAACAAGCACAAGTAACACAAATGTACTTAGATATCATTTGTATAAATGCATTTAGAAGACTACATTAGATGTCTTCAAGAATCATAATAAATTCGATGGTGCACAGATCTTATGATTCAACTGATTAGCGTGGGGATTCAAGACAAACAAAAATTCAATAAATATTTATAAATGAAACACTATAAGAGTACTTACTTCTGAGCGTCAAAATGACAGAAAAGAAACTGTCAGATTTTCTCATCCTTTTTTTTAGATTTTAAGGTCATGTCAATTGAAAGGTTGACATATGGTAATTTTACGAGAACAGACTTCATAGTTTTCCACTTCGGATGCAACGATGGTGTATTCAATTTCATTTCTTTAAGCGATCACCAAGCAGGACATTATCCAATGTATCTATCTCTACTCTAAGAGCATTCACAACCCATTCCTTATCTTTATTCATATAATTAAACTAAAAATCACTATTTTTTCTCTCTTTTTTCAATTTTATCATTACTTTTTCTCTCTCCTTCACTCACAACCACTTAAAATATATTAAAAATATTATAGGGTATTGAACAGTGTTTCCCAAAAATACAGATTGAACAGTAAATTTACCATATCATTCACTCACAACCACTTATAACCATACTATATAATATAGAGAATACACTCACATAAATTTAAGTAACAAATTGTGAATGCTCTAACTCTTATATATTTACCACTGCACTCAATTCTAACCCATCTCATAACTATAGATCTATAATTTAGTTATAACATAATTTGTAATTAATAAAGTGAAGTATTGCGGTTCAAAAATATAGTGAAGTATAACCATACGAAAAAAATAATCATCTTGATGACCCAATAATGACAAAACATTTTTATCTAAAGCTGACCCAATAATGACTTATTTTTGGGGAAATCCCAATGAATAAGTGATTATTAGTAGAAAAAGGTTAATCATAGATCTCAAACCCATACTTTCTTTTGTTCATATAAAAAGAAGCTTTAAGGCATCTTTCCAACCAAACATCATATTATTGGTCGCAAAGAACCTTATTGTCACACTAGTATAAGTTTTTTGATCTGCTTTTGTTATTAAAACACAAATAAAATATTTATATAAATTTTTTTAGTATTATTTAATACTTTAAAAAATGACCAAAAACCCCTTTTCCCCTTTCTTTCCTTTGTGTTTTGCTCAGTGGCATAGTTCGTGTGCGTGTTTTGACATGTCTTTCTCCATCTCCATTGAGAATGAAAGATTTGAATGATCAAGAAGAATCTAACAACTCTCTTTATAGCATCTTTTGTGATCTACAAGTCTCTTTTTTCTTTCGCGTTTTGTCCTCTTATTTTTTTGTCTTTTCATCTTACTCGCTTCTAATTTAAAATTCAGATTACACGTGCTATTTTTTTAATCCAAGCCTTAATTCCTAAGTTATGGAAATCATGATTTTGCGTATATATTCCTATCCTCACATACCAACTTATTTCTTTTTCTTTATAACAAATCGACCTTTTATTTATTGTATATGACTTCTTATAGCTTTCTTTGTTATTAACACCATAATAGCATACTGCATACCTATAAATAATAATCAGAAAAAAAATATATCACTTATTCTAAATACGGCAATAAGTGAAACAAGTTATAGTGGTGTATGATTTAAAAATTTGTATTTTAGATTTTAAATTTTGAACTTCTATTTTTTAGATTCAGATATGAACTTGAAAATAGTAAAATTTAATATATTTATACACGGATAATTACGGTTAATCAACAAATACAGTTTCAGCCGACTCTTCTACTAATACCACATAGCCATTCAAAAACATATGATAACCTAGTTTTAGTTAAAGTTTTTGGTTTGAAGTTTGTTCTCACTATGATGTTAAAGCACCTGGGGATCAAAAAACTCTAAGAGGAATTTCGTTAGTTGGTAAGGTTTCCGGTGGAAGGAAAGATTCTAAAAGAAAAATGTTCTCATAAAAGGAAAGACTATCGATAGGCACTCGAAGGGTTATGATAAAAGTGGACGGAGCGTCAGATGAGATCACAAGAAGTGTCATGTTCCCTGTGGTCCCTAAAACACGAGCCATTGTGTGGTTAAAGTATCAAAGGGGTCCAAATGATGAAAGAATCTTTATATGTCAGAACTTGTACACGTTACTCTTACTTCATCCTCTCAATCATATCGTAATGTAACTTAGCACCGAAGTTTTGCCCTCAGACTTCCCTAAGTGTAAGGCTCCGTTCCCGGGACGCTCACAGCTGGTTAATCATTGCTCTTAAAACTTATAATTACATTTAACTTTCATAAACAACGCAGCGAAGTCATCAAAGTAAACATCTCATTTCTATATAAATGCTTTTGCAAGTTAATACAATCGTTCATTTCAAAACATCATTCGTTCGCATTACAATGCAAAAACATTAAACAAAAGAACGCCATCCAAAAGACCCGAGTAGCCGCCCCGTGCCATCCTCAGCAACATTACCTGCCAACTGGAAACACATAAAAGTCAGCGTTGCTGAGTGAGTTCTAGTTTTATAATAAAACATACTTTTCTTTCATTAAAACCGTTCTTTATTTTTACATGTGATCATACATCATACGTACACATAGATAATACTATAATTATCTTCATCATTCATCCATTAACTTCCATCAATTCATACTTTTTACTTTCATTCGTTCGTTCGTCATTACATCTTTTCTTTCCGTCAAAACCATGAACTTTTACCCTTCCGTCCGTTGGTACTGGGCCGAAGCCTATCATAGACCTTCCGTCACGGTGCACAACACCTCATGGCCATAGTACCAAAGGTAAAGATTCACGTATACCATTGTCATGCGCTATGCCCTTTCGTCAGCTGGTACTGGACCGAAGCCTATCATAGACCTTCCATCACGGTGCACAACACCTCATGGCCACAGTACCGAAGGCAAGCAACAATGGTTCTATACAAATGGTCAATCACAAAGAAGGACCCCGATGTGCATCCTTCTGGGGTAGCTAACCCGCACACCGTTGGGCTAACACCCTACAATGGGGCGTGTCCCGACATCCAAGGCTTGCAAGACTATTGTTACATTCCATCGTTTATTAATGCATGCATTCATTCATCAAGTTCCTCTTTCATTATCTTCCACTTTACGTTACATAATACTTTCATTTCATTCATTAACATTCCACGTAAAGCCAAAGGAAAATAATCATACATAGTAATAAGGAACATCAACATACACAGTCAACATCATCATATAGGGCATCATCAAACATACATAACATACATCATGCATAATCATACATCATCATCATCATACCCAACATAACCTCTATGGTCACAAAGTCAACTTACATGAACTACCGGGAACCTTCCACGTCAAAACTTACATTTGCACTTTCCCCCAAAAGTCAGTAAATAAACTATGTTCTTTCGGGCGTATGAGCCCTACTTGGGCGTATGGACACCCTCCAGTCGCATGGCCTTCCAGGCGACTAAACACTTAGGCGAATGGACATCAGGCGAATGGACCCTATGCGAATGGACCCTATGCGAATGGACACCTATGCGTATGGACTCTCAGTCGCGTAGCTTTCATGCGTATGGCCTTCAGTCGCATGACTTCAGGCGCATGGGCTTCAGTCGCATACCCTTCGTGCGAATGAACCTCAGTCGCATGGCCTCCAGGCGCATGGACCTCAGTCGTATAACCTTCAATCGCATACCTTACAGGCGCATGAACTTCAGTCGTATGACATACATGCGTATGGACCTCAGTCGCATGGCAATCGTGCGCATGGACCTCAGTCGCATGCCTTTTGGTCGTATGGCCGCATGCCATTCGGTCGCCTAGCACTAACTGATGTAGAATGCAGTTCATCCTGAACCCAATCTGCCATTTTCGGCCTCCAAGCTCTCCCAAACTCGTTCTAAGCCCAAATCAACCATCCTAAACCTTAGAAACACATACCACAACACCATTCAAGCACACACAAGCCCGAAAACAAAACCCATTCGCATCACACCCAAACACATACACACGGGTTTAATACACACACATCAAAAATGAGTTTTTAGATGTGTTTCAGCCCCAAATTAATTGAAAACGTGTAAAAGAGGGGTCCTAGAACTCACACAAACGACCCCGACGAGAAGAGCTTCGATCTAACCCGCTACACTTTAACTTTCACGCCCGAATCCACGGAAACCAAGCTTGGAAACCATTTTCTCCCTCCCTTCTCCCTATGGCTGATTTTTGGGTGAGTGTGGGGGAGGGTGTGGGATGCATTCCCCCTTTTATACCCCCACTCATCCAACCTTCTCCCGCTTTGGCAAGTTTGGTCCCTCGACTTTGGACTTTATTTCTTTTTTTTTCTTCTTTCGTCGGCTTCCAAGAAAATTTCTGGGTGTTACACTAAGGAAAGCCAAACGTCTACTTCTCTTGTTTTAGGCCTCAAGCCCGTTGGACCGGCTCGTCTTGGAATGGGAGGGTCAAGTGGTTTAACTTGAAACATTGAACAAGAACACAAACCTAGGACGTTGGAATGGGTGTGTATCGACACCCCATGAATGTTTTTTTACATTCAATGTATATCAAAACCCAATAGACATCTAAACTTTTTTGACATTGACAATTATGAAATAACTCATCATCAATGACATTAAAAGAATAATTTAAATTTTCTAACTTTTATAAACATTTACTTACTAGAAAGTAGGTAAACAAATTTTTAATCATAATTTAACAAATATAATCTACTACTTATGAAATCCTAGGAGACATCCTAATATTAAGTCGTGTACTTTTCAACATGATATTATAAGTATAAATCATGAGGAATGTAAATGTAATAATTTTAAGGGTTATTGGATATTTGGTAATCCGAAGTTTCATTTATTGGACTGGATTAATCCCAACTTAGTAAATGTTTACATATACTCCTAACTTTGAGTTTATTTTCCTCTAACGATCTCTTACTAACTGAGAGTTAACCCCGTTAGTTTTTTGATGACGTGGACTATCTTTTGTGGCCAAAACACTAAAAAGAAAGTTGAAATCTATCATTAGCTCCGTCAATTTGAATCTTCCGCACCAAAAAACATGTCAATCTTCACCTCCTGATTTGAATCACTGAACTCGTTGGAGGTAGATTTCAGATGATGATGGAGCCTAGACAATGAAAAACAGACCTAATTGAGACTAGGCAGTGCTGGAGTTTAAAAATGCCTCAAAGTTGACCCCATTTCATAAAAAAGACTAACGAGGGTTAACTCTCGGTTAGTAAGGGATCATTCAAGGAAAATAAGTTCAAAGTTAGAAGTGAGTGTAAACATTTTCTGAGTTGGGATTAATCCCGTCCAATAAATGAAAGTTGAGATTATTAAAATCCAATAACCCTAATTTTAACAGTAAATTAGACGTAGATGATAACAAAATTTACTAAATGCATTATTTGCTGATATCTATCATTCCCCCCTAAAAAAACCATTTCAACGATTTCAAAAACCTCTCCCCTCGAATCAATTTGAACGGTAAACAAAAATATGTCTACCGACTGCGATTTTTCGAACAACCCCCTCCCCTCAAATCCCTTTTTGGTTATTGATATTAACCCAACAATGATCTCATCGTTCACCTCAATTTCTCTCGATATGATTATGAATAAAGTGGGGAAACAGGGTTGGCCCGGGGGGTGGGGTGGGGGGGGGGGGGGGGGGGGGGGGGGGAGGGCACTGCCTATAAACTCATTAGGCCATTAACAAACTAATTATCATTCTAGACATTTTTAGAGCCCATTAAAAATTTTATAATTTTAACTCACTACCATTTACCTATTACTAAAATTTAAATCCATTTAAAACTCAAACAAAATAACTTGAAATTTGTGGTGAGGGAGTTAAAAGAACAATACAGATATAGGAGGTCAAAGCGATTGATTGATCGAACTAGGCTCTCGTTTTTTCTACTTGCACGGTAGCCAAAATTTTATATATGAGTGTATCACTTTATATGATAAAGGGCTTGTTTTTTTTTCTAAGCACCTAGAGCCCAAATTGTTTTGACGATTATCGGGGACAGCCTTGTGAAAAACTTACAAGTGTATGTAAGTTAAATATTAAATACAACTCGAGTGCAAATATATGATGATAATGCAATTAAGATTGTCGTTTTGGTAATTGAAGTGGAAGGTTAAGTGTCATGTGTGAACAAACTGTATTATGTATTATTATTGACCAACTTGCCAATGATTACTAAATTAAATTATTAAAATTTAGTTTGGCAAAAACCAATATCTTTTGTAGTAAATTGAAAATGAAAAAGCGATACATTTGGCAGGATCGAACACACGACCCTTAATGTTGTTGCAAATGGGTTTTCTACAAGGGTACTAGGTTACCTTCTTAATTGTGTTTATTTGCTCGTTATTAGGTACATGTGTTAGGAATCATAAAAGTAGCCATTTTTTTGAATGTGATATACTTTTATAGTCATCTTAAAGCAATTTCACACACATATAGCTAGGATTTACGGGGCACAACTAATGTGTAGCCGCCCTTATGTATCTTACTATTGTTTATCAATCACCGGCTAAAATCATTGCGTATGCTAAAAACCCTTGGTTTATCACCATTTGTTCACTTATCGTCAACAAAAGTATGTTTGCTGATGGAATCAATACAACATGAGCTTGGTTCACGTGGGATCAGTTTTTCTTCGTGTACACACACATGTATGTAGAGAGAGAGGGAGAGAGACAGAGAGAGAGAGAGAGAGAGAGAGAGAGAGAGAGAGAGAGAGGTAGAGAGACAGAGAGAGAGAGAGAGAGAGATAGAGAGAGATAGAGAGAGAGAGATAGAGAGAGAGAGAGAGGAGAGAGAGAGAGAGAGAGAGATGAGAGATAGATAAGAGATGTATAGAGACAGAGAGAGAGACATAGAGGGAGGAGATAGAACAGAGAGTAGAGAGGGGTAGAGAGAGTAGACAGAGATGGAGAGAGCGAGAGAGAGAGAGAGAGACAGAGAGGAGAGAGCGAGAGAGAGAGAGAGACATAGATGGTAGAGAGGATAGTAGAGAGAGATATACATATATGGAGAGACATACGTAGAGAGATAGAGATACAGATATGGAGAGACAGACGGATAGACGTAGAGAGAGAGACGGAGAGAGAGAGATGGAGAGAGAGGAGAGAGATAGACGTGGGATAGAGAGAGAGAGAGAGAGGAGAGAGAGAGGAGAAGAGAGAGAGAGAGAGAGAGAGAGAGAGAGAGATGAGAGAGAGACGTAGAGAGATAGAACGTATATAGAGGAGAGATACGGGAGATAGAACGGAGAGAGATACGTAGATAGATATAGAGTGAGATATGATAGATAGAGAGAGAGAGAGAGAGATAGAAGGGAGAGAGAGAGAACGGATATAGAGACGGAGATAGATAACGTATAGATATAGAGAGAGACGTAAGACGATATATATACGGGTATAGATATACACGGATATATATATACGTGGAGAGATATACACGTAGATAGAGACGAGATAGATAGCGGGGGAATAGAGATAGAGAGATGGGATATCTCGAGATAGTACGAGATATAGAGAGAGACGGGGATAGAGAGAACACGTATACGAGATAGAAGGATAGAGAGAGAAGGGGGATATATATATACGGGTAGATATATAGTATAGATATATAGAAGTGTATATATAGAGACGTAGAGAGATATATACGGATATATATACGTATATATAGAACACGGATAGATATATACGGATAGAGAGAACGGAGAAGAGAGAGAGAGGAGAAGAGAGACGGAGAGAAGTAGAGAGACGGGGAGAGAGAGAGACGGAGAGAGAGAGAGACGGAGAGATATAGAGAGAGACGGGGAGAGAGAGATAGAGGGGATAGAGAGAGAGAGAGGAGAGAGAGAGAGAAGAGAGAGATATAGTAGAGAGAGAGGAGAGAGAGAGACATAGAGATAGAGAGAGACAGAGAGAGAGAGAGAGGAAGAGAGATATCTATAGGATAGAATATATTATATATAGATATAGATATTATATATATATATATATAGATATATATATATATATATATATATATTATATAGTATCTATTATATATATAACATACATGTGTGTGTAAGCATGAGGTTAATTCACAACTTCACAACTCATTTAAACAAATATAGATGATACACACTCAAAGGTTTTAATAATGTGTCTATGATCCAAACAAATATAGTCTTTAACTAAGTGGCGTTACGTAGTGTTCTCAACTTATTAGGATAAGATATCCCAATTATACACACCACCTAACAAAAAAAGGGGACACATGACCAATTTAGTAATAGATGGAATGTTTTAATTTGCACAATGCACGGTGGCCAAACGATGTTAACTTATTGAAAGGTGAGAGTATAACTGGTGCCACACCATAGGTGCATGTATTATGACACCTAGAGGTAAAGGGTGGGTGGGGTATTCATCTAGATTTGTACGTTTTTTACAGAGGGTTGTCTTACTATCCTTTTAGTGAGTTTACAACTTTACCATCTTCATCTTAACACGATCACAAAGGGCGGGTTGAGTGTTATTGCGCTCTTAACGCCTCCAACTACTTCAAAGAGAGTAGATATGGTGAGGATGTGACAATGGCTTTGTCTTATATTGCACTTTGTTGGCATGATAGGCGATTGATGACACGCTAATCCATCCACCATATATATTCTAACTTTTACCTTTACATTATTTTACAAGGAGATAGTGTTGTAGAGAAGACAAAATAATCATTATAGTAGAAGTCCATACCTTGTTAACAGAATGGTAAAAATATTAAGTACTTACTCTTGCTCTTTTTCCACTAATGCCTCTTTATTTCAGTAAAATGTATAATACATTCAAGCCCATGTTGTGCTCCAAGGTTACATGCATTATGTTGTTAAAGTCTAACTGCTAAATTAATATGGCTAAAACAACTTATAAACACTATTAATCTAACAAAAGAAGAGGATATACTCACTTTATATAACTAATGCTCAGTATAAAATGTTCTTATACCCCTATTTAAAAAGACAGTTAAAGTTGGAGGTGTAATTACAACAAATTTACCTTACGACGAAACATATATGCGTTGTAATGATTGATAATTCTCATTGCCTGGATCAACGTGTTGTTATATAATATTTTTCTAGTAGTATATAGATAAACTACCATAATAAAAAGATTTAACTTTCTTAATAATATCATGATGATAATGCAACTAGAATCATTACAGCCCATGAGTTTGCATCTAGGGTTAGACTATACAATCCTTACATTAAGTCTCAGACCGCATGAAAAAGTGCTATACTTTGTGTGACTTTCATCTGAAGATACTTAGTATTCATCTTTAACCAATCTGCTAACAAATATTATAGACCTTGAGATGTATTAACATAAATAGCGTCTCTCAAACAATATATTTACCTATAGAACAACAAAGTTTTACTCTTGTAATTATAGTAACCCTTAACCACTAACATATTAAAAATGCATCTCATCTGCCCATTATACAAGCTAAAGGTTGAAAATTCAGAGCTACCATCACTTGTATGAGTAGTTGATCTAGAAATTACAAAGCAACTAGAAGAAGCAACATATCTTGTGATCCTAAAACCTTTTAGATAGTACTTCATTATCTTTCTTATAGGATATCATATAAGTGGATTCTCTAACAAACCTTCTACATGCATCGCGATCTCTTTTTAATATATGTTTTAAATAAATACGAGTTTAGATATGATATTATAAATAGATTCACACTTTTCGTAGCAAATGGATTTTTTATATTATTTTTGATAAGATTCACTATTATAGTGGGTGATATGTGACAAAATTAACTACAATCAACATATTGTTTCGGATGATATATGACAAACTAGGATGTGGGTTATATGTTGCATAAAAAAATTCATTGACAGGCTTGTGTGTTAATGAAAGATAAATGGATGATACATGAATGGAAGATGGCACGCGACCCAAATATTGCATCAATCCTGACTATATACATGAACTTACTCTCACATGATTATAGATGTGTATCACATGTGAAAAAAATTGCTACCTTCAGGATTTTTTTCCATATATTTAGTTATATTTTTATTTTTCTAGTTTTATTATTTTCAGCTGACTGACTTTAACTTGTTTATGTTTTTTTCTGAACGACTCATTTATATATAATTAGGCCACTAGCAAGATGCTAGGACCAAACGAAACATTTACACCGGAAATTGTGAAAATGAAAAATTAAACCAGACATGCCATGCAATATCTCCTAGCTTGGCTCTATGCTTCAACCATGCAAAGGATGTGACCTTTATTTCATCAACCATTCTTGACACCAAAACAGGATTAGAGTTGAATATCAAGCCAGTCCTCGTATTCCAAATGCTCTACAGCCAAGAACACCGCATAAATAGCTTTTCTTTGGCCTAGGTTGACTGTCATTTGGGCTTGCAACAAACTTCTTATCGACTCCGTATCCATTGGGGATTTGTAGCACCAACCAAAATTTTGTTTCCAAACTGAGATTGCAAAAGGGCAGTGAAGCAACATGTGATCCACAGTTTCAGTCTCATCAAAACAGAATGAACACTCGGTTGGAATAATTTGTTTATGTATATGTTAGATTAATAAAGTTAGATGTTCAAGACCATTGTGATACATCACACCTATTAACCTTAAGCGCCCTAGACCATTGGAAATTGCTTAGTATATACATCGTTAAACGAAAGTTTCATAGATCCGTTATCAACGATGGTAAACAACCAACAACAATTTGATCCTTGAGTTGTAACTGTGATCAGCAATAACTTGATCCGTTATGGTTCAACAACTATAAAATATAAGTCATTGGTTGTTTTCTTGCACGTTTTCCAAAACAAAAAATTGAATCCTCGTTCTTATATCTTTTTGAATCGTTCGAATATATTTTTTCGATTAAAATCGAAATATTTTTAATATGAGAACGAATTTATAAAAGTGTTATTCTAAACTATAAAACCTACAAATATTAAATGGTGTTATAAATACTTATATAGTATTTTAAATGTTTATTTGCAAGATTATTCAATTAGGTAGATGAATTGTTTATATAAGATATAAACATAGTGGAGGGAGAAAAAGATTAAATCTATCGGGTAAATTAACCCAAAATACTCGAATCGTGGAATCAAATCTAAGAGAACAACACTTTAAAATTTAGGCCTCATATAAAAATAGCTCCTTTTCACGTGAAAGAAAATGTGTTCACACTATAATATTTATCATATTTTATGTATGTATTTATATAGTTTAAGAACACATTTCTTGAGATCACTTTAATATTAATGAAAAAGAATAATTTTTAACAAATTGATTTATCACGTTTTTTTAACAACAAACTTGCATCTTGTCGTTGTCCTTTCAGGAACTTGAAACCGCGATTATTTTATCATTGTTTGTATCAAAATATTAAAGTTGAACTATTTTGAATATCAATAAGATTTAAAACTTATTACTAAGATATAAAATAAGAAATTGTGTTTGAGTAATATGATTAGCAAGTTGTTGCCCTTGACCATTCTAAAGCGTTATGTTTTGTTACTATATATCTTATATATCTTTATATTTTGGATAAAGTTACGTTATATTGTAATACTTTTATTTTTTTGGTGTTCCGCTATACTACATCATGCCAGGTCTAATCACATTAGTCATGTATGGCAGACCATGTCATATCCTTTTAATATGTTAATTGTCAGCCACCTTTTAGTGAAATCAAGATCAAACCTCATTGCATACCCCTAATCCATCTTCGTCTTTGACTGCCACCTATATCTAACTAGGGATGTTCGACAAACGAACATTCCCAAAGCAAAATTAACTTAAACTTAACTGAGTACATGGGTATGGTTTTGTGGTTAGCATTGGCTTGGATGTGTTGTTTATAGTGGCAACCTACATAGGACATGCAATAACAACGATGATCTTTTGTAACAATACAAATTGTTGGTTAAGTGGGTTCATAGATCGAGACGGGTGGAGGGATTTGATGATAGAGTGTTTTTGGCTTTCTATAACAATGGTGGTTAAGAGGAGATGGTAACAATGGTGGTTGGACTAGGGTGGGAATGGTGGTGGTGGAACAAATGTAGAAATGAAAGGCGTAATGGAATTAACTTTGAAAAAAAACATGTTTGGTTGGTGAAGGTAATGAAATGAACCATAACATAAGTAATTTTGTTCTCTCTATTTCATTCCATCCAACCCCCTTTTTTTTTTCATTTCATTCCTTTTTCATCCTTAGTCACCAACACTACCCACCCACCCACACACCACAACAACAACCACCAACCACCACAATCTCCAACCACCACCTCCTATCACTAACCACCACAACACCACCACCACCAGCCACCACTACCAACCACCACCACCACCATTACCACCGCCCACCACCACAAGGCATGACCACCACAACGAGGCACGACCACCACCATCGGCCACCATCACCCACCACCATGCCCACCACCACCGGCCACCACTACCAACCACCACGGCTACCACCACTATCATCACTGGCCACCAAGATCAGTTGTACCGGCCACCCACCACCAATCACCACCACCACCACCATCATCAACCACCACCACTATTATCAACCACTACTACCATCACCATCGAACACCACAACCACCACCACCACCAGTAACCACCACCGGCCACCACCACCACTACCAACCACCACCACCATGCCCACCACCATCGACCACTGTCACCGACAACACAGCCACCACCGACAACCACCACCTACACCACAGTCACTAGCATTGCAGCCACCACCAACACCACAACCGCCACCACCACTACCGCAACCACCATTACTACTAACATCCACTACCGCTACCACCACCAATGTCCAATACCACCACCACCACCGAATCCACCATTGCCACTGGCCATCACCACCATAGCCACTTTTTTATTCCATTCCTTTATTTTTTTCCTACCTAATAAACGACATAAAGTAATGACTCATTCCATTCCCATAGGACAATCAAAAATGATAATGGAATGTAATGATTTATTTTATTTCTTTGTCCATTCCATTTTCTCATTCATTCTATTAACCTGTACCAAACATATCAAGTAATAGTTTAAGCATTAAAGTTAACATAATATACAATATATAAAGTAATAGTTTAAGCATTAAAGTTAACATACTTGATATACAATATATAAGACATAAATCTTTTAAAATTTGAAAATAGAAAAGGAAAGAAAAGCATAATATGATATTTTGCTTGGTAGATAATCCCTACCTTAAAAAGAATGTTTGTCAGCGTATTAGTCGACTTTATAAATAGATCAAGTATTGTTACTACAATAAAAACAGACCGCTAGGTTGGGGAAAGACACATCTTATCTTGATTGAGCAATGTTGGACGACTTTATGATCTTGATACTACTTGCTAAGACAAAGCTACTGTTAGCCTCATCGTAGGAGAGGGTCTCTTACGAGCGAACTTCGGTGTGTGAATAAGATATGTGTCTTTATGGAGAGGTAAATCAAATAGAGGAGTAGTTGTGAGTTTAGATTAATACATTCGAGTTGGTACCAAGAACATTAATTATACTAGGAGATCCCTTGGAGTCGGATCTTCTAGAGATATCCTTAATTCCTCTTTAAGAGCGCTCACACCCTTGGGGATTGCTCGATATACAAAATATAAGACATAAATCTTTTAAAATTTAAAAATAGAAAAAAAAAGAAATGCATAATATGATACTTTTGCTTGGTACATAATCGCTACCTTAAAAAGAATGTTTGTCAGCATATTAGTCGACTTAATAAATAGATCAAGTATTGTTACTACAATAAAAACAGTCCGATAGGTTGGGGAAAGACATATCTTATCTTTATTGAGCAATGTTGGACGACTTTATTATCTTGATACTGCTTGCTAAGACAAAACTACTGTTAGCCTCATCGTAGGAGAGGTTCTCATGCGAGTAAACTCTGGTGTTAGAATAAGATATGTGTCTTTATAGAGAGGTAAATCAAATAGAAGAGTAATTATGAGTTGAGATGAATACATTCGAGTTGTTATCAAGAACATTAATTATACTAGGAGATCCCTTGGAGTTAGATATTCTAGAGATATTCTTAATTTCTCTCTAAGAGGGCTCACACCTTTGGGGATTGCTTATTGACGTTTGTTTGTAGAAATATATCTTTATTGTGTAAAGAATTAACTTTTTTCTATAGTGTTTGGGGGCTTTTGGTTGTCTATTATCAATGCTTTTGATATAGGGCTTGACTTTTCTTTGTTATGATAGGGGCTGGTTAAAATAAAATTAATAATTTGTCTAAAAAGCCTAAGAAAAGATCTTAGCCCTCTATTTCATAAATCAATGGTTGAGATCAATTTTTAGACATAAAAGTGGTCACAAGGGTAATATTAGAAAAGCCGCTTTTGTTGATTATTTTTTCAAATTCTCCCACTTTATTTAAGCGTTCATAACTTTTTATACGATATTATTTTTTAAATTTAATCACACAAAAAATCAAGCATTTTATCCTCTTTAATTTGAGTATAGTATTAAATAATTTTTTTAATAAAAAAATCGTTGTTACCAAAATGTGTTGTTTATGATAAAAACAACACATTATGTATTGTTTTATCGTAACACAACACTTTTGTGTTGTTTAACGTTAAGACAACACATTATGTGCTGTTTTAGGGTAAAAAACATGTTATATTCTAGTTTAGGGTAAAATATAATGTTTTGTGTTGTCTAATGTTAAAATCTTCACTTAAAATTATTCTAAATTATTTTGTTTTACGATAAGAGGGTGCACTCTGTGTTGTTCCATGATAAGAAAACACCTTATATGTTGTTTTAGGTTATATATTGTTTTACGCAAAGAAATCATGTTTTATTTTGTTTAGTGTAAAAGATTATACAAAACAACATAAATTGATGTGTGTTTATAGTAAAATAACAAGGTAAAATATCACATATTGTGTTGTTTTATAATAAAACAACACACTCTATATGGTTTCAATGTAAAACTATATATTATTTGATGTTTTCATGTGTTGGTAGTATGTAAAATAACACGTTCTGTGTTGTTATGAGCTGCTTTCATGCGAAAAACCATGTTTTGTGCTACTTTCACATAAAAGAACACATTATATAATGTATTCACATAAATATATATGATGTGCTTATTTTACATAAAACAAGATGTTTTTAGCTGATTTAGGGTAAACTAGCACATTCGGGGTAAAACAACACAAAACATATTGTGTTTATGTGGTATTTTGACATATAACGCATATTAAAAATGATTATATTACCGTTAATTTTAAAATCCATGATCATGTAAGGCCCCGTTCCCGGGACGCTTACAGTTGGTCATTCATCGCACATAATACAAATAATTACATTTAACTTTCATAAAACATTGCAGCGGAATTATCAAAATAGACATCTCATTACGTTATAAAAGCTTTTGCCAAATAATACATCGTGACTCAGTTACAAAATATATGGTTGCATTACATCACAAAAGCCCTATTCAAATGGATGCCATCAAAAAGAACTGAGTAGCCACCTCGTGCCATCCTCAGCAATCATTACCTGCCAACTGGAAAACATATAAAAAGTCAGCGTTGCTGAGTGAGTTCTAGTTTTATAATAAAACATACTTTTCTTTCATATAAAACCATTCGTTACTTTTGCATGATCACACATCATACGTACACATAGATAATATCTTTATTATCTCCTTCATTCATCCATTCATTCGTTCAATATAACTTTACTTTACTTGCGCATCGGATATCATCCGTACCAATACCATATGCTACACCCCGAACAATTTAGCTACTGGGCCGAAGTCAATAATTGAACAGCTGAGCGTATGCCACAGTACTAGAGGTAAGCGGTAGAGGTTCTACATAAATGGTCGATCACAAAGAAGGACCCGATATCCGATACATGCAAGACTTTTCATTTCTTTCCACTTTACGTTACATAATACTTCATTTCATTTATTATCATAACACGTAAAGCCACAGGAAAGATAAACATACATCATAATAAGGAACATATCATACACGAACATCATCATCATACATGGCAACATCATACATACATAACATGCATAAACATGCAACATCATCATCACCATGCCCAACATACTTCCTAAGGTCATAAAATCCTCTTACGTGCTCTTACGGGAACCTTCACATCAAAACTTACATCTGCACTTTCCCCCGAAAGTCAGAAGTCGAACTACACTTTCCTTGGGTACAACAGCTCTATTCATGCGTATGGACACCCTTCAGTCGCATGGCCTCCATGCGACTGAACATCATGCGATTGGACTCATGCGGATGAACATCTATACGAATAACATCCAGTCGTGCGTATGGACCTCATGCGGATGGAACTAACGCGAATATGAGCACCTATGTGACTGACCTCATGCGAATGGACTCATGCGACTAAGCACCTATGCGATTGAACCCTCAGTCGTATGACTCCCCATGCGACTAGACTCCCAGTCGTGCGAATGAACACTTAGTCGTACGATTGAACCCTCAATCGTGCGAATGAATCCCAATCGTGCGAATGACCCTCAATCGCCTCTCAATCGGCCGTATGGCCTTCATTCGGTCGCATAGCCCTAGCTGATGCAGAATGGAGTTCATCCCGAACCCAATCTGCCATTTTCGGCCTCCAAGCTCATCCAAACCCATTCTAAGCCTAAATCAACCATCTTAGACCTTAGGAATGCATACCACAACACCATACAAACACACACAAGCCCAGAAACATACTCTAAACACATCACACGCAACACACCCAAATGGGTCAAAACATACACATACAAAAACGGGTTTTTGATGCTTTCTAACCCCAAAATCGGTTGAAAACAAGTAAAAGTGGGGTCCTAGAACTCACACAAACGAGCACAAGGACAAGGGCTTTGATTTGGCTTGCTACACGACGATTTTGGCCACTCGAACCAACCCTTTCTTCCTCTTTTCTTCCTTTCTCTCTTCTCCTCTCTTTGATAGCTTAAAATGTGAGTGTGGGGGAGAGGGTAAGGGCTGCCCGCTCCCTTATATACTCCCACTCACCCAACTTTCTTTCGTGGGCGAGTTTGGTCCCTCGACTTTGGATTTTATTTCTTTTTCTTCCTTCGTCGACTTCAAAATAATAAATAACCGGGTGTTACAAGTCCACCCCCCTTAAATAGGTTTCGTCCCCGAAACCTGTTATTCTTCAAACAAACACGGATAATGTTGTCTCATTTCTTCTCCTCAGTCTCCCACGTTGACTCGGATCCCTTCCTGTGCTTCCACTGTACACGCACAAGAGGAACCACTTTATTTCTCAGCCTTTTCTCTTTCCGATCGATGATTGCCACTAGTTGCTCCACATAATTGAGCCGTTCGTCTACTTTGATATCCTCCAGTGGAACAATCATATCTTCATCAGCTAAGCACTTCCTTAGATGAGATACATGGAATGTCGGGTGAATTCCACTTAACTCATCCGGTAACTCCAGTCTATAGGCCACCTCTCCTACTCGAGCGATGATTCGGAAAGGGCCTATATACCTTGGGCTCAACTTACCCCGCTTTCGAAAGCGAATGATACCCTTCCAAGGTGAGACCTTCAACATAACCCGGTCACCCACCTGGAACTCAATCGGCCTGTGTCGTTTATCAGCATACGACTTCTGTCTGTCTTTGGCTGCCTGCATGAAGGCTTTAATCTTCTCAAGCTCCTCAGTCGTAGCATCGATTACCTCGACGCTCCCAGTTCCTTCTGGCCAATATCACCCCAACAAATGGCTGTTCTGCATACCGTATAGCATCTCATATAGAGGCATACCAATGCTGGCATGATAGCTGTTGTTGTATGAGAATTCGGCTAGCGGTAGGTGGTCATCCCAACTTCCACCAAACTCAATCACACATGCCCAAAGCATGTCTTCCAGTGTCTGAATGGTCCTTTCTGACTGACCATCAGTCTGGGGATGATAAGCCATGCTAATATGTAACCTCGTCCCCATAGCGTCGTGGAATTTCTTCCAAAATTTAGATGTAAACCATGGACACCGGCACACCATGACGAGTTACAATTTCCTTGATGAACAGATCAGCCAACCTCTCAGATGAATGTCTCGCGAATCAGTAGGAAGTGAGCACTCTTCGTCAAACGGTCTACTATCACCCATATGGCATCGTACCCTTTCGGGGTACGTGGCAGCTTTGTAATGAAATCCATGGTGATGTGCTCCCACTTCCATTCCGGTATGTCCAAAGGTTGGATTTTCCCATACGGCTTTTGATGCTCGGCCTTCACCTACAAGCAAGTAAGGCACTTACTCACATACTCCACCATATCACGCTTCATACCCGGCCACCAATAATCCTTCTTCATATCTTGGTACATTTTCGTGGCACCTGGGTGAATGTAGTATCGAGTCTTGTGAGCTTCATCCATGATCTTCACTCGTAGGTCCCCAAAACGAGAAATCCACACACGATCGAATCGAGTTCTAACACCGAGTGTGATTTCACCCAATTCCGCGACCAGACCTCTCATTCTTTCAGAGTTAAGATGATCTTCTTTCAGTGCCTCGTCTTGAAACTCTTTGACTTGCTTCATTACATCAGAGGTCATGATCAGTTTGATATGCTTTCACCCCCGAATCGGCTCGGGCCTTTCTTTCTGGCTAAGGGCATCAGCCACCACATTGGCCTTGCCCGGATGATAGTGGATCTCACAATCATAATCCTTTATAAGTTTCAACCACCGTCTCTGCCTCATGTTAAGATCCTTCTGCTCGAAGAAGTACTTCAGACTCTTGTGGTCGGTGAATATGGTGCACTTCGTCCCGTAAAGATAGTGCCTCCAAATCTTTAACGCAAAGACCATAGCTGCTAGCTCCAAGTCATGAGTAGGATAGTTGACCTCATGAACCTTCAACTGTCAGGATGCATAGGCTATAACCTTTCCTCTCTGCATTAACACACCCCAGCCCCGAGTAGGAAGCATCAGAATAAACCACCAGATCTTCACTTCCATCGGGTAATGACAGAACAGGAGCTTGAGTCAATCTCGCCTTCAATTCTTCAAAAGCCTTCTCTTGAGCCTGACCCCATACAAACTTTACATCTTTCTGGGTCAACTTAGTCAGTGGAGAAGCAATCTTAGAGAAGTCTTGGATAAATCTCCTGTAGTAGCCCGCCAAACCCAAGAAGCAACGAATCTCGGATGGCGTCTTCGGCGACTTCCATTGCATAACCGCCTCCACTTTCACTGGGTCCACCATAATCCCGTCGGGATTCACTACGTGACCCAAGAACTGAACTTCGCACAACCAGAACGCGCACTTAGAGAATTTAGCATACAACTTCTCCCTTCTCAACGTCTCTAGAACTTCCCGAATGTGACCGGCATGCTCAATCTCGCTCCTCGAATAAATCAGGATATCATCAATAAACACAATCACTGATTTATCCAGCATCGGCCGACACACACGGTTCATCAAATCCATAAAAGCAGCTGGCGCGTTGGTCAAACCAAAGGACATGACGAGGACTCGTAGTGACCATAGCGCATGCGGAAAGCTGTTTTAGGGATATCTTGTTCCTTCACCTTCAACTGATAATAACCAGATCGAAGATCTATCCTTGAAAACCAACTGGCACCCTGAAGCTGATCGAACAAATCATCTATTCTCGGTAAGGGGTATCGGTTCTTCACCGTCAACTTGTTCAGCTCGCGGTAGTCAATGCACATCCTCATACTACCGTCCTTCTTCTTTACGAACAGGACCGGAGCACCCCAAGGAGAGATACTCGGTCTAATGAACCCCTTATCAAGCAGCTCTTGCAACTGCTCCATCAATTCCTTCATCTCCGTCGGAGCTAACCGATACGGTGCTTTGGCGACAGGTTGGGCACCCGGTATCAGATCAATCTGAAATTCAATCTCTCTATCAGGTGGCACTCCTGATAAGTCTTCTGGGAACACGTCTGGAAAGTCACACACAACCGGTACATCGGCTAGTTGTGGTGTTGGCGTATCCACATCCTTTACATAGGCCAAGTAGGCGTTACATCCACGCCTCATACACTTTCCCGCCACCACCATCGAGATCACTTTCGGCATCGTAGTAACCCGATCACCATAAACCGTCACTGAACTACCGTCAAGCGCCGTCAATGAATCATCTTCTTGCGACACACAATGTTTGCCTCGAATTCCGCCAACCAATCCATCCCAAGAACCAAATCAAAACCACCTAAGGTCATCACAAATGGTCTAACAGGAAACTTATGACCCTCAAGTTCCACATCATAGTTCTCTATCATCTCAGAAATCCTGGTAGACTTACCTATGGCAGTTTCTACATCAAAGGGCACATCAACACGTCTACTACTAACAGGCAGCTTAGCACAGAAAGCAGCAGAAATAAAACTCTTACTAGCACCAGAATCAAATAACACAGAAGCTAAAGTTTGGTTCACTAGAAACGTACCGGACACACATCAGGGTCCGTCCTAGCTTCCTCCTGTGTCATGGTGAATGCCCTGGGCTCGCCCTTGGTCCTTCACCTCCCGTCCTCTTCGCCCCGGAACCCTCAGCCCTCGGCTTCTTACAATCCCTGCTCATATGACCAGTTTCCCCACAGTTAAAACATTTGCCCGCCAGGCAATCCTTTGCCATATGCCCTGTCTTCCCACACTTGAAGCACACATTCAAACCCAGCCTACATTCTCCCGCATGCTCCTTTCCACACTTGCCACACCTCCTCGATCCCGCTCCCGGTGTGGCCACGCGGCGGTCATCCACCCATGCCTTTTTGTTACCCGTCAAGGCATCACCCCGACCAAACCTTTTCCCGTTCCAGTTCCGATCACCACCGCCCTTCTTATTCGCTTCTGTCACCACCACCTCCCGCTCATCATATAGCCTTCCGGCCACAACCACGACGCCGACCCAGAAGTTGCGGTGGCATCATTGCCTGCGAAACATCCACTCGAACATCCACTGGTAAGCCCGATACCTCTTGATCTTCCTAGACAGAGGCGTCACCTGATCCGGCACCAACCGTACCATTTCATTGAATTTGGTGGTGTATTACTGGTGTGTCATGGATTCGCCTCCAGCTGCAGGAACTCCCTCTCTATCTTATCCATCCTGTGAGGACATAACTCCTCAATAACCATCTTCTTCAGTTCGGGCCATCTCATTCTCCCGATTTCCCGGTTACCCTCAGCTTGGACAATGTTGTCCCGCCGGCATAACGCCGAGTCCACAAATGAATGAGTGGCAAACTTCACCTTCTGATCTTTCCGGCACTCGCTAATGTCGAGAACAACCTCCATCTCTCTCACCCATCGGTGAGCGGCGGCAACATTGCCATTACCGTCGAAAGTAGGGGGTTTGCATATCATAAACACCCCATACTTACAGCCTCGTGCCACCTCTCGCCTAGGCTCATCTTCCTCTTCCTCGTCTTCGTTATCAGAGAAAATCGTTTCGGGCTCCGTTGCTCTCGTCCCCCCGAAGGCCTGTTTCTCTCTCCTTTCTTTCTCCTTCTTTTACCGCCTTAATGACTTCGGTCACCACAGACGGTAGGATTGTCTGCATGACCTGGTGTACTTCTTCAACAACAGCCTCCTTTACCTAGGCCCTCAGATTTGCACTCTCATCCCCAGCTTCCGGATGAGGGGTCTCTGGTTCCTCAGGAACCACCTTTTCGACCATTGGTCTTCCTCTTTTGGGTCGCGGCTTAACGTCAGGCCCGCCACGGCCTCCACCCCTAGAAGCTTTAGAAGATCTACCTCCAGCTTCCGGATGAGGGGTCTCTGGTTCCTCAGGAACCACCTTTTCGACCCTTGGTCTTCCTCTTTTGGGTCGCGGCTTAACGTCAGGCCCGCCACGGCCTCCACCCCTAGAAGCTTTAGAAGATCTACCTCCAGCCATTCTCTAACTCACACTGAAATATTCAAACACCAACACGATCATTCAAGAAAACAACTCAGTTTATGTCAAGTACAGTAAGTCCCTAATTACAGTGGCCAGTTGTGATTAGCCACTTACTTTACTCTTCATACCCCAAGCATTACTGTCCTGACTACATCAGTATTTAAATCTACATACAACACATAACCACATACCATGCGCAAACCGGTTAACTTTAAGAAAGTAACTGATGGCACGCTGCTACTCAGATTGGCATCCCATTCCTTTCCGTCCCATTTTCAGTTTAAGTTAAGGTTTATTTTGAAAATTTACCCATTTCACTTAAACTTTGGCTCTGATACCAAATTGTAAGGCCCCGTTCCCGGGGGCGCTTACAGTTGGTCATTCATCGCACATAATACAAATAATTACATTTAACTTTCATAAAAATTGCAGCGGAATTATCAAAATAAACATCTCATTACGTTATAAAAGCTTTTGCCAAATAATACATCGTGACTCAGTTACAAAATATATGGTTGCATTACATCACAAAAGCCCTATTCAAATGGATGTTATCAAAAAGAACTGAGTAGCCACCTCGTGCCATCCTCAGCAATCATTACCTGCCAACTGGAAAACATATAGAAAGTCAGCGTTGCTGAGTGAGTTCTAGTTTTATATTAAAACATACTTTTCTTTCATATAAAACCGTTCGTTACTTTTGCATGATCACACATCATACGTACACATAGATAATATCTTTATTATCTCCTTCATTCATCCATTCATTCGTTCAATATAACTTTACTTGCGCATCGGATATCATCCGTACCAATACCATATGCTACACCCGAACAATTTAGCTACTGGGCCGAAGTCAATAATTGAACAGCTGAGCGTATACCACAGTACTAGAGGTAAGCGGTAGAGGTTCTACATAAATGGTGGATCATAAAGAAGGACCCGATATCCGATACATGCAAGACTTTTCATTTCTTTCCACTTTACGTTACATAATACTTCATTTCATTCATTATCATAACACGTAAAGCCACAGGAAAGATAAACATACATCATAATAAGGAACATATCATACACGGACATCATCATCATACAGGGCAAATCATACATACATAACATGCAACATCATCATTACCATGCCCAACATACTTCCTAAGGTCATAAAATCCTCTTACGTGCTCTTACGGGAACCTTCACATCAAAACTTACATCTGCACTTTCCCCCGAAAGTCAGAAGTCAAACTACACTTTCCTTCGGGTGCAACAGCTCTATTCATGCGTATGGACACCCTTCAGTCGCATGGCCTCCATGCGACTGAACATCATGCGATTGGACTCATGCGGATGAACATCTATGCGAATGGACATCCAGTCGTGCGTATGGACCTCATGCGGATGGAACTAACATGAATGAGCACCTATGCGACTGACCTCATGCGAATGGACTCATGCGACTAAGCACCTATGCGACTGAACCCTCAGTCGTATGACTCCCCATGCGACTAGACTCCCAGTCGTGCGAATTAACACTTAGTCGTACGATTGAACCCTCAATCGTGCGAATGAATCCCAATCGTGCGAATGACACTCAATCGCCTCTCAATCGGCCGTATGGCCTTCATTCGGTCGCATAGCCCTAGCTGATGCAGAATGGAGTTCATCCTGAACCCAATCTGCCATTTTCGGCCTCCAAGCTCATCCAAACCCATTCTAAGCCTAAATCAACCATCTTAGACCTTAGGAATGCATACCACAACATCATACAAACACACACAAGCCCGAAAACATACTCTAAACACATCACACGCAACACACCCAAATGGGTCAAACACATACACATACAAAAACGGGTTTTTGATGCTTTCCAACCCCAAAATCGGTTGAAAACAAGTAAAAGTAGGGTCCTAGAACTCACACAAACGAGCACAACGACAAGGGCTTCGATTTGGCTTGCTACACGACGATTTTGGCCACTCGAACCAACCCTTTCTTCCTCTTTTCTTCCTTTCTCTCTTCTCCTCTCTTTGATAGCTGAAAATGTGAGTGTGGGGGAGAGGGTAAGGGCTGCCCTCTCCCTTATATACTCCCACTCACCCGACTTTCTTTCGTGGGCGAGTTTGGTCCCTCGACTTTGGACTTTATTTCTTTTTCTTCCTTCGTCGGCTTCAAAATAATAAATAACCGGGTGTTACAGATCATGTTTGAAGACATAGTATAAATTATGAAGTAAAACATTATGCAGATCAAAGTGATTCTCGAGAAAGAAAATGTTGTATTATATAGAGAATGATGTTTCTAACTTTAAATATGAATAAAATTAAACAAAATCTGTATGAAAAATATGATATATCTAGGTTTCAAATAAATAAAAAAATAAATGCAATATTAAACAACCTTTGTTCTTATTTGATTTTATATTAAAATTAGATTGACTTTTGATTAGAATACACAGATCTGGAAGAACAAATTGATTTTATATTGAAATTTGATTAAGTTTTGATTGAATGAAATCAAAAACTTAAAAAAGAGATGAATAAAATCGATTTAGATTAGGAACAGACTGAAGAAAATAAAAGAAACTAATTTTGATGTTGCTTATATGTTGTTGATTGTTAAAGATAATATTACCCTTGCTATTTAATTTTAAATATTATCATGTGTCAATCCCATATTGCTTCTTAGGTTTTTTAGGCAAATGGTTTTTTTATTTGAACCAGCCTCTGTTATGATAAAATGGGTGTATCATATCACCGAGGCAAATTCTTTGGTCTGACACATACTTCTTTTATTTACTCCTTGGCCGCATTCGGTTTTCCTTTGCCTTAGTTTCTTTGGCTATGTTATACAGTAGCTCCATCTCATATATGCTACGTGACAATATGAAGTTTGAACTGGAGGCAGGGCCTGTGGCTTGGCTCTGTTTGTGACAAGGCCCGTGCCTTTTGACCGGACATGATCCCTAAACTCACTTACATTATCAACTATGATACTTACATGAGCGACTAAAATAAGTAATTCATAATCTTTTTATCCTTACAAGAGATAAAATATGTAATTTACAGCAAACCACGAAATTACATCACAATAATTTATGGTTAGGTTATACTAAATAGGGTATTCAATGTTAGATCTAGGAACAATAGTTCTAGATCATTTTGTATAGGCTTAGAATTTTAATCAATACTTGTAATGAATGATTATAATTCATTATTTTGATGTATGCATTATGTATATAGGTTAACCCATATGTGTGTTGATTTGTGTATGATTACAGGTACAAAAATAATACTTGGTCAATTACTAAAATTAACTAAGTGTAAGAAACATCTACGGATGAACAATTTGTTCTTCCCTAGATATGTTTCTTACAAGTAACATACATCCGAAGATCCTCTGCAGATGAACAATCAACTCTAGAGTTCAAGTGAAATCAATCAAAGAGTTCAAGTGAAATCAATCAAAGAGTTCAAGTGAAGACTCTTGCGGATGAGCAAATACCTTCGGAAGAACAAATTACCTCCGGAAGACCTGTTAAGTTGCGGAGTTCAAACACTTGTATTTAAATAATACAAGTGTTACAAGTCAACAAGTCAACAATACAGTTGTGCAAATCTCAAGAGATCCGGTGTTTCCTTAACTGAAACACGTGTGCCTATAAATATGGATCCTAGGTTTCACATCAAAGGACGAACACGAACACACGAGCAACAAAACGGCAAACCCAAACATCACTTCAATTCACACAACATAAACCCTAGCAACCGTCACATCAACATCAACACGTTCGAAGCATTTATTGTTTATATCATTTATTATTTATTCATCTGTAATCATTAATCAATTTTAATGAAATACGTTTGAATCAAATCCTGTTTGCTTATTAATTGTGTTCATATCATTGTGTTCGTCATAATCATTATTCATTATATTTGATATTTATTTATTAAACAATTAAACAAGGTTAATGTTGATTCCACAAACATTAACTTGATTCCCTATTAACACTGATAATTCCTGATTGCGATCCTTGGATTCACATTCAATCTAAAAATTCTAAGAAGGTTTGTGAGCTTGACACGTGTACTTTTATTATTTTAAAGAGGATGACATTTTATTTATTGTGTCAAATATATCAGCTTATTGTGTCATATACCATATACATTCATTGTGTCATTGACACGTGTACTTTTATTATTTTAAAGAGGATGACATTTTATTTATTGTGTCAAATATATCAGCTTATTGTGTCATATACCATATACATTCATTGTGTCATATATTTTATATCATTTATTATATAATTATGATTATATTTTACGTTTTATATCATTTTGTGTTATTATTGTCATTGTTTCTATAGATTATATAAACATGTTATCTATTATTGGGTTTTACAATTAAAAATACACAATAATATACTTCACAAATGTATTCATCGAAACTTATAGTGTTGAAAATAACACAATGTGTTATTTTTGTCATTTTTTTAATACATTATATAAACTTGTTATCAATCATTGTGTTTTACAATTAGAAAAACAGAATGATATTATTTCATCAATTATTTTTCAAAACTCATACTGTTTAAGATTACACAATAATGATAATAAAACATGAGACATTGTGTTATTTTGTTATATTTTTTAATGTATTAGATTAATTAGTTGTCTTAATTTACTATTGTGTTTTACATATTAGAGATACACAATAATGTTATTCCATCATTTATTTTTTTAAATTTATCATTTTAGAAAAAACACAATAGCATTTAAAATAACACAATAACTAATGAAAAAACATAATGAACTGCACTAAAAAACACAAGGATGAGATATGAGATTAAAAACGTAAAAAAATTATTAAAATTTTATATAACAATATTGTACTCGTTTTAAAGATAAAAAACACATGTTTTTATGATGTAATTGTTATAAAAAATACTATCATAAATTTTATGAACGTTTAAAAAAATGAGAAAATTTGAATAAGGTCAGCAAAAATGTTTATTACTAAAATATCAGTCTAACAAACTTTTTTATACAAATTGATTTCAACCTTTGATTAAAAAGATGAATAAATAACATTATTTATTACACTTTTTTATTTTATAACCACTTGTATTTGAACATTTTTTTAATTTTATATTATCACAACATAAAGCAATAAACATAAAAAGTGTTATTATCGTAGATCGATAAATATTTGTAGTACCATTGCTTCGAAAAACCAATTTAGTTCATGATAAATCTATAAAATAGAAGAATTTGATTTTTAAAATATATACAACGTTATTTACTACTTTTATCTTTCGAGGAAAAAATATATTCTAAAAATTTAATTAAGAGTTATAAAATACGAAAATTGGGAGTCTTTGTAAGATTTATTTTTTATTTTTAAGAAGGGCAGTACAAACTTAAAGTTTAATGGGACCAAGCCCTTGAAGATTAACATTTAAGAATTTTAACTCAAACAAGGGATAAGCCCCTCGCGCCTAACACCGAAAAATATCATATTAAAGAAAATAAGAAAAAAAACCAAACGAAAATAGATGTAAAAACATATGAAACCACACAGACAATACATATAACATAAAAACAAATCTTTTTGTTTTACGTTTTCGTCTAAATTTTTTAACCCCAATACTTTAAAATCTATTAAAATTTAACACATGATTTTTCACTTTCAACTTTAGTCTCATGTACTTTTCATCTTTTACAAATCTTTTGTTTACGTTTCCGTCTAAATTTTACGAGTTAATACGCCGCAAGGTGCACGTGTGGTTCAACGTTTTCCGCCTATTCTTTTCTCGTTTAACGGTCTTGTCACAACTTGCGTGTTCTAGATCGACCTAGTTATTGTTTTTAGAGTTTTACGTTTTACGTGCATGGTTCAACATCTTTACTTCTACTTTCGTTAGGTTTTATTTTTTCGATTCTTATTTCTTTTAGGTTATATTCATTCTTTTTCATTTCTTTCATTCTTTAATTTTTCACTAATAATTCTCTACACCTACTGTCATTGTTTATGGAGGGTTCTTTTCTAATAGTTGTCTTCATCCATTCTTATATGACAAAGCTGGATTAGCCTTCTTCTTTTAAGTGTCTTAAAAATCTTACAATTCAAGCTCAAAATCCCTTGATGCAATATGACTCTAATAGAAGTGTGCTTCACAACAAATGAGAATATTCCAACCCCTTTGTGTAAAGTTTCTAGCCATTAAACTTGCCTTGTACCTTGGTTTTTAAACTCCTTATATCCCCTCTTTGAGCTTAAATTTCCACATATAGTCCACCAAATTTTGACCATCATGCATGTCTACCAATTCCTAAAATATGTCATTTCTATAAAGTGAATTCATTTCTTTATCCGTGGCCTTGATCCACGCATCATTGTCCCTTAAGTTGACTGCCCTCATTAGAGGTTTTATTTTCTTCTACAACAAATACAAAAATAGAAAGATCGTTATCTCTATACCTTGTAGGTGGAACACTTTGCCTTCTATGCCATCTTTTGCCAAATTGTAACTACTTAAGCCACCACCAAAAGCATCATCATGAACTCTGCTGCTTTGACCTCCCATGACATCTTTTTATATTGTATCCTCCATGAATACCACATCTTTACTCACACTAATTTAGGGACTCCCATCATCAAGTCTCCATAATCACTAAGCCTTCACTCCTTTAGAAGATCCTAAAAATATAAACCTCCATGTTCTAAGCTTTAGCTTATCCTAATTCATATGTAATGAAGCTAATGATCCAAAAAACTTTGAGTAAAAATAAAAAAATTTCCTAACCATACTTCCATGGGTGTGTTCATTTTTATAACAGGATACACACACACACACACACACACACACACACACACACACACACACACACACACACACACCACACACACACAAGCCCACACACACACACCCACACACACATATATATATATATATATATAATATATATATATATTATATATATTATATATATATATATATATATATATAATCTCTATATATCTATATAATATATATCTATATATATATTATATCTATCTCTTATTATATATATCTATATCCTATATATATATATATATATTATATATATTATATATATATATATATATGCTAAATAAGCAGTTGTTGTAACAGCTTCTGCCTAGAACATCATTGGTAAACCAGACTTTGATAACACACATTTTACCTTGTTTAACAAAGTCCTATTCATTCTCTCTACTAAGCCATTCCGCTTTGGAGTGCTAAGCACAACCAAATGCTTTGAAATCCTCTGAATTTCACAAAACTGATAAAATAAGCAATTATAAAACTCTAAACCATTATCAATTTTAAGTTTCTTAACCTTCCTGTCAATTTGGTTTTCTACCAAGATCTTTAATTCTTTAGATTTGTTAAAAGTTTCATCCTTATGTTTTCAATTATAATCCACATGTACCCTTCTGAAATGATCCTTAATAATAGAAAAATAATACTTTGCTCTACCTTGAGAATCAACCCTAGCAGCACCCCACAAATTAGCATGAATATAACCTATTGCCTTTTTTGTAGTTTTACACCCCTACCAAATTTCATTCTACGAGACTTACCCAACATATAGTGCTCATAGAAACCAGCATTAGCCCTTGAATATCAGTAATAACTTTTTGTTTATTTAATTTTGTGAGACTTGATCACTAACGGGACAAAGTCTATTATGCCACAACATAGCAAAACTTCTAGTACCCATTTCTACCATAGAAACATTCCCAACCTTTACTTCACCATCAAGAACATTATTTCACCATCAAGAACATAGGTATTGTTTTCTCTTCTAGACTAGTTATAACCATCAAGGTCCCATAATCATTTTTCCTTTACTATTCTTCAAACTAACACCATATCCTTCCTTTTCCAAAGTAACAAATGACATAAACTCCTTTCAATATACATGGTACTATGCAGATTAAACATAGCACCATTATTTAATCTTAGAGAGACATAACCAATGCCTATGATTAAATATGGCCTATAACCCCTAGCTAAACATTACCAAGATCCTCCACGTTCACTTCTTTGAAAAATTTCTCATTAGGTGTCATGTGATAAGAGCGACCTAAATCAATATTCCAATCCTGCTTAATTCCCTTCTTAGTAACCAGCAAAACATCAAACACTGGCATATTCATCTGTTGATTCATCTTATGACCGGCGACATTGAATTATTAAAGTATCCCAATAACCCTTTTCTTCTTTCTTTTATGAGAGTCTCTTTTTAGATGTTTAGCGGAGTGGCATACAAAACATCTTCTCTTGGATTGGGAGTTAAATCTCCCACTCTTTAACTTTACAGCCCTTTGTTTAAATCTTCCTCTCACATACAATCCTTCAGTTGATTATTATTTAACACTTACCCATTTCTTTAATACTTTGAATTTAACAAGGACCTCTTCCATTGATAAAATGTCCCTCCCGTACATAATAATGTTTACAAAATGTTGATAACTATAGGGAAAAGATTTCAAGAATATGATAGCTTGATCTTCTTCATCCAATTTCACTTCTATAATTTCTAAATTCAACATGAACTTATTGAATTCAGTTGATGAACCTCCCGAGATTTTCCTTTACTCATATAGTATACACAACCTTTTCTTTAAATGCAGTCGATTAGCCAATTACTTTGTCATTTACAACGATTCTAATTTCATCTACAAACAAGCTATTGATGTTTTTTGTAACTTCTCACATAGACTTAATTGCAAAGACTCAATATAATTGCACTATGAGCCTTCTCGATTACATCATTCTTCTCTTTGTTTGTTTTGTTGGAATATTGGCTTCCCGGACATGTATACACCTGCCCTTGATGAACAAGCAATGATCAGAGCTTCACTCTCAATAATTCAAATTCATTTTTGCTATTGAATTTCTCTAATTCAAACTTTGTCAACACCATCTTTGATCTTCAATTCGATTAGAATCACCTTTTTTATTTAAGTTGTCAACCTTGACTCTGATACCACTTGTTGTAATTGAAATCAAACTATCGATTAAACACCACAGAATTGAATTGAAGAACAAAGAAAACCATAAAAACAATAAGAGCCTCAATTATTGTATTAAGCAAGAAGGATTACAATTGGAAATTAACAAAAGAGTAGAGATGATCTTAAGCCCCTTATATCAATCAAGAGCTTAACTACCAACTAACAACTACACTTATGGTGAAAAAAGACTATTTTACCTCTTATTAACACATTAATCAAACAAGTTATTTGACTATTACATTTTGGCCAGAGCATGGCCCATATATGACTTGCATACTTCTCTATCACCCTAAATTACCTCTTGCTTGTAAGTGTATCGCATGCTATTAAATCTGATATAGTCTTAATTTCTCTAAAAACGTGTACTATACATACCCATAGGAGAATTCTAAATTCTTTTATTAGCTACTAATATTATGGTAGATTGTTATGGTAGATTAAAAGTAACTAGGATTGATCGATCTCACGTATTGTGCGAGTGTTTTTTGTTGTCGATACAACTTGATTTTTTGTCTCTAAAGAACGTTTACATCGTGATTGCAGTCATGACAGGGCTCCGAACAAGTTATCAATTACGGTTGCTAGCCATAAATGGCAGCCGCACTAAAGCAACCGACAACGTTGTTGTTATGTCATCACAGCCACGCCACTTTGTAGCTAACATAAACCGTTTAAGCAATCATTATCTATTCTACTAATAAAATAGGAACACATGTTCATAATCTCATATGAGCTAAGGCTCATATTATCGACACAATGGCTCATATTATCGACACAATGTTATTCCCAATGCAAACAACATAAAGATTTTTTTAACAACAACATAGCAAAGACATTAGTTCGAGATAATGCAGAAGTAACATTCGGTCCCGTTCGTTGTCTCAGATGAGCTGAGGCCTGTCATCATCGAGATAGTGGTATTCCCAACAATAACATAATGATTTTCCTAATAACAACCCAACATAGGTATCAGTTTGAGATAATGAAGGCTCAAACTCAGTAGTTTACAGGTAACATTCGATCTTTTATGAAAAACAAGATCACAAACGAACACGGCTTATAGTCTCAGAAGAGCCAAGGCTCATCATCATCAACACTTCGATACATTATGTCTCGTATAACAGATAAGGTCTGAAACAAACATGGGTTCGTAGTCCCAGACGAGTTAAGGCCCGTCATCATCGACACAGTGGTATTCCCAATAACAACATCATAACGATTTTTCTAACAACAAACCAATATAGGCATCCGTTTGAGATAGCGCTGACTCAAAGTAAGCAGTTTTCTAGTAAAATTTGATCACGTATGAGAAATAAGGTCACAAATGAACACAGGTTCGTAGTCTCAGAAGAACTAAGACTCGTCATCATCAACACTACGATATTTCCAACAACAACATCAAAACGATTTCCTAACAACAACCCAGTAAAGGCACCAATTCGAGATAGCATAGATTCAACCGCATCTGAGCCATTGCTCATTGGTAGATAACCAAAAGAAGCAACATTATAACCTATGATAAGCTTGCACCCAACAACAACATCAATGGACAAAAATAACACCAATAAAGTCACTGATGGGCTCATCCTCATCATCATCATCGACAAAACAGATAAAAATAGAGGCAACCTTAGACCCTGACATGAGCATCAACCCAATAGCGACATAACCGAAAGCATCACCAAAACCTCTAATGATGGTAAGCTCATCATCATCGAGATTACTGTTATAAAGCAAATATAAGTTTAAGGCGTAAGATGAAAATCAAGGTAACAACAACATCAACGAATAAACAAAAACCAAAAGAACATCAATAGAGCCTTAAATAAGGTATTCTCATCATCATCAGCACAATGAAGGTCACAATAAGCTCTATCACCACCACCATCACAGAGTTTACGCAGGTGGAATCAATCCAATGGGGCAAAGACACAACCAGTAAACCACTATTTAAAATGTAGATCTGAAAACCCTAAAAGGATTGGAAAGAGATGCGGCGGCCAAGGGGCAACAAAGGCGGTCATAAAACCACAATCACAACCACCATACGCCACTACCTGCTCCACCTCAACCACAAAAGGAGGCGGAGCGGTGACAGGGTCGACCGACAGATCAACTCTCTCTCTAAAATAGAAAGCCACCGCCACAGAACACTCATCAGCGAAGATATGGCCTTCGGCACAAGTATGGGGCCCGGATGAGAGACGGTGTTGCAACGGTTTATTCCCGGAGCTACTCTCTATAGAAAAGAAAGCCACCGCCTCATCATAGTTGTGGCAGAAGAGATTGGTAGTGGGATAAGTATAAGGGACAAATGAAAGGTGATTGTGTAACGGGTTGTTGTACACCAAGCAACACAAATAGTAAACTACAGTTATCGCGTTCTTTTATTCATATATAGGATAATACTTCTAGTATCAATCACTAAACACGTGTTACAAAATCGTAACAAAATTAAATGTACATAAAACAAACAAAAATTTCACGTTTAAGTTATAAAAAGCCGACCGAAGCCTTTGGAGGTCAACCCACTTGCCTCTAAAAAGTGGAAAACCAAGAGAATCAACAAAAAGCAGAGATAAATTACTTTCCCATACTAGAACTTGCCACACACAACACATGCCGCTTCACCAACTTGTACCCTGTGAACCACCACTTGTACCCTGTGAAACACAACTTGTGCATGAATTATATTTCAGATTTGATAATCCCCAAAAGCAAAAGTTGTATAATTTTTATGAAGATCTTGAGGAAGAAGCTTCTATGATATGGCTCAATCAATCAATCTTCTGAGTCGTTACTCAAAGATGTATTGTCAATTCAATGTCCCATTAACCATGGCCGTCCATACCCCACCACCACCACCACCACTAACACTTTCATCGGTTACAAAAGCTCGTAATCATCACCTCACATAACCCTCTTTACACCATATTATTCCTACATTCATCCACTGTTGTCACCTTTGAGTAATGAAATTGCCCTTTGCTTCATCCCAAAACAACATCAAGCAGCAAGTTACTAGTGGTGGTGGTGGTGGTGGTAATCGGTACGAACCGAAATCGGTGCTCGACGTACGACGGAGTCCACCTAGTCCGATCACCGGTAAGGCGTCGGAGTTTCATTCCACCGATCATAATAATAATAATAATAGTATCGTGTTTCCATCGTCAGAGGCGTTGGACGATAGTAATAATAATAGTAATAGTAATAATATTATCGAGCATGGAATGATCCATCAGTTTGAAGAATGGGATTCTCTGATGAAGGAATTAGGGCTCCATGATGACTCGAGTAAATCGGGCTATCCGCTTGAGCTGCCTGAGCTACCACCGATTCACACGGTGGAGGCGAATATTCCGGCGACGGCGATGTTATTCCACCCGGAGTTTGATAACTTGAATCCGAATCTCAACGCGCTTGATTTCATGGGGCACGATGTTGTTGTTGATGACGACGATGACGATAACAACAACAATAATGATAATAACGATTTTGTGGACGAGTTGATCCGGATCGCTGAGTGCTTCGAAACTCGGTCGATCCAACTCGCTCAGATGATACTCGGGCGACTCAACCTACGTCTCCGTGCTCCTACGGGAAAACCGCTGCAGCGAGCTGCGTATTACTTCAAGGAAGCGTTACAGTCGCTACTCACCGGGCCAACTCGGTTAACTCAGTCGTCTTCTTCGTCGGAGATTGTACAAGCGATCAAAGCGTACAAGACGTTCTCGAACGTTTCTCCGATCCCGATGTTCTCCGACTTCACGGCGAACCAGGCGGTGTTAGAGGCGGTGGACGGTGCGATGATCGTCCACGTCATCGATTTCGACATCGGCCTCGGCGGTCATTGGGCGTCGTTCATGAAGGAGATCGCGGAGAAGGCGGAGGTTCGGAAGATTCACTCACCGGCGGTGAGGATCACCGCCGTGGTGCCGGAGGAGTACGAGACGGAGTCGAAGTTGATCAGAGATAACCTCTGGCAATTCGCGAGAGGTCTGAAACTCCGATTCGATATCGATTTCGTTTCGTTTCGGACTTTTGAGTACTTATCGTTCAAATCGGTGAAGTTCATCGACGGAGAGAAGACAGCGGTGGTTCTGAATTCAACGGTGTTTCACCGAATCGGCGCCGGATTCATCAACGATCTCCGGCGGATCTCGCCGGACGTGATTGTGTGCGTCGACGGTGAAGGACTGATCGGGAGTGAACCGTCGTTCTTCCGGCAGACGGTGATGGACGGTTTGGAGTTCTACTCGACGGTGTTGGAGTCGTTGGAGGCGGCGAACGTCGGTGGTGGTGGTGGTGGTGAGTGGATGAGGAGGATTGAGATGTTTGTGATGCTGCCGAAGATCACGGCGACGGTGGAGGCGTCGGGGCGGCAGATGCCGTCGTGGCGGGAGGTGTTCGGTAGGGCGGGGATGAGGGCGGTGGAGCTGAGTCAATTCGCTGAGTTTCAGGCCGAGTGCTTGTTGAGGAGGGTGCAGGTGAGGGGGTTCCACGTGGCGAAACGACAGGCGGAGATGGTGCTTTGCTGGCATGATAGGCCACTTGTGTCCACGTCAGCTTGGAGGTTTTGAGCCTTTTTGGCCACGTGGTAGTAAGATTAACAATAATAGTCGCGAATAGTTCAATGCTGTCATAGGCTGCTATTTTCTCTTTTTGTTTTCTTTTTTTTTTCTGGCATATTGGGAAAATAAACTATAAATGTAATTTAGGGGTGATATTGTGGTGCTGTAATCAGCTGAATAGAAATACTTGTTGAGATGATCACGTGTTGATAGTGCTCATGTCAATGTTGATCGGGTGTTTATAATTAACAAACTCTACTTCACTACTAGATTACTGTTTAATGTTCTTTAATGGTTGTTATATACAAGTATCATTTAACTGGGACTACTGTAATGCATTTGGAGTCATTGTATGACAAATTAACGCATGGATGGCTGATCTCCTTTTATTCATGCCATCACGTTTTATTTTCTTGTAATAGTATTCGAAGGCGCAAGGCGCATTGAACGAGCCTTAAGTCTAAACGCAAGGCACTCAAAAAGAGAGGCTTATTAATAACGAGTCGTATAGTATAAGAATATCATTTTTAGAGGTTTTAGAAATGTTTTAGGCTTGTTTTGGTGTAGTATTGATTATTTTTCAAGCTTTTTAAACGCTAGTGTACTCGTTTTAAACTTGCTTAGACGATTTTAGGTACCTAAAATTGCAGTTGAGCACCCTGAAAATAGAGCTTTTAAAGCAAGTACACTAGGCTGCACCTAGAGCTTAGGCTCATGCCTTGTGGGGTTTTGACAACAGAGCTTCTCATGTTAAAAAATATTTTCATCGAGTTAGGTAAGATCATCAAAATTGATCAAAATCATGTTCAAAAAATACAATCCCTTCCGCAAAGGACCACAAATGGTCGTTTTGAGAGAAAGAGAGCAGCGTTTTTACGAATAAAACATTTAGTAGTTACAAATCGAATGAAATAGTAAAGGTGTCATTACTGAAATTAAAAACCACAAGAATGCTTTATTTTTCAAGACCTGGATAGTTGGTATATGTTCTCTTTTACCAATCATCAACAAAAACCACAATAGATGTTTAGGACCACAAAAGCCTAGGTTCAGCAACTTGTTAAGGGTCCTGCCCTTGACACCTTAAGGTCAGAACCCATCAAGCTTAGGCTAGTTGGATCGAACTGATTAGTCGGTTAGGCTGGTTGAGAACAACAAAAATCATACACAGGTAAAGAAGATAGAAGTCAAAAAAATAAATTAGTTCAACAGTTACATTACATGAGCCTGTTTTATAAAAGAACCAGACCCTTGGAAACATTTTTGGCTTCCTATCAGTTGCCACCTCTTTGATCAGTTTGATCCATCATGATCCCATCAAACACTTGATACACGAGAGCATAAAGTGAGTGAGATTCACAACGTTTGAGTTTCATCGATCAATGATCAATCCTACCATCAATTTATCATAATCCTGGAAGAATACGTATGTTCTAAATTTGTAGTTCTAGCAACTAAATTGTCTGATCATGTCACATTCTTAATTGTTACCTTCATCTGCCTGAGATTTTAGAGGAGCATCAAGTTTCGGCACGCCCTCAGGTTCACTAAAATTGCTTAACTTACCCTGTTCATGCAATTTGAAGTCATTAATTATCGACGATCTAAAATAGAATAAATAAATAAAAAATAATATACAAAAAAACCAAAAATACCTTTTCATTTTATGCGAAAAGACCAACCCCCCCCCCCCCCCCCTTTTCTCCCATTTGGTAAATATTAATATACCAAAACTTGTTTAAAATGCACATATTTATAAAAATCAATGATAAAGGTCCGCTACTAGCACAGTTGTTACATATGTGAAGGATGTGTGGATAATTTCTTTTGCATGAATGTCACGACTCTTATGTTGATGTGGAACACTACCTCTTCAATTTTTAAGGTCTTCATATGGAAAAAAAGTTATCATGTCAGCATTTTTGCACATTTGAAATGTCACTTCATCGAACTTGACCCATTTCAGGGATAAAAGGATGTTACTTTAATTATTTCTCCATGTGTACTTTAGACAATATTAGAGACTACACTATGTCAAATTCGGTTGAGAGATTTTTGTTTTTCATGCAAAATGAAAAAAGTTTGTTTTTTATTGATACTAAAGGTAAAACAAATTGTATTAACAAGTGCAAATTGTTAGGAGTTGGCAAAAACCTTCATAGAATCGTTTTCAGATGTTAGCTTCTTGCATTCCTCGGAGAGTCTTTGCAGCTCCTCTTTGAGTCCCTGATTTTCTTTGTTTAGCGTCTCAACTCTTGCTTGTAGCTCTTCACACTCAGCCTACATGTACATTATTTAAGTACAACTGTATGTCAGATATTAGATTTGCATTATTAAATGCTTTACTAACATAAGAGAAAATTAAGCTCTGAATTCCCTCAGTCTCATTGGTTAGCAAGGTATTGCTGAGGTCTATGATTTTTCCGGTGACAGGTTCTTATGGTTATAAGCAACATTCAAGATTAATTTCTTAAATTCCTTTAGTAACTACCTGCTTGCGCATTCTCGATCTCCTAGCTGACTCTCGATTAGATTGCTTTCTCTTCTGTCTCTTCAATTCCCGTTCATCCGGCTGTATGACAGTTGCATTACTTAACTAACTTCAATATTGCATCCATAGGATATAAATCACCTAATAACATCTTAAAAAGCAGATATAAATCAGACAACAAAGCATTTAAAGCTGATTCATACCCGCGCCCACTGGCCCATTACCGGTGGTGGCACCACTGTTTGAGGAGCACCAGGAGGATTTGGTTGCATATCTAAAGCTACATTTCCTGCAGATGGATTCGACGAGTCTATCCCCCCATTGAGATTGCCAGCAGTAGCAGGCATATGAACGGATTTTTCTGCAAATTTGCTGCATAGGATGAAAGTTAAAAGTTCATATCTCGAATCAAAAGACGCAAAGTATAATGCCAGTTAACTTACCATCTGAAGAACCATCATTCTCACTCTCGGCGCTGTTAATGTTCAAATCTATAATTAGTATTCTACCATTTAAGGAGATGAATAATGCGGTAAATAAAATCAAAGAAAACACTCTAGAATCTATATGATGCATATGAACCTTTGAGTGGTGTTTCCATCATTCCCTGAACTTGATGCTACCTTCTGGCGTGCCACCATCGGCGTGCCAGGATGAGCATACACTTCCGGCGGGGAATATAGAGTAGGGTATGGAACAGGAGCCCCATATGGTGGCATCATAGGATGCTGCAATAAGTCACATAAACATACATCAGTATATCCATAAATCATCAGATCTAACAAACAACCAACAACAGATAATGATAATAATAATAATGATGATGATTATGACGACGACAACAACCTGGCCTCCCCAGATATATGGATGAGGACCTGGAGACGCAACAATGGAGGGAAAGAATGGCGGGGGAGCTCCACCACCGTAATAAGCCTAACACGAAACGCGTAAACATCCATAAGAATCTATCTCAAGATCATAACCAAAACAATTCCAAAACAAAATGAGTATATCATAAATTCATATTCATATTATGATTATTATCCTGCACCTGCATTGAGGTAGACCAATCTGCATAAGGGGGTGGGTGTGTTTCCTGTAGATAAGTTAGAGTATGTGAATATGTGATGATTTTGTGTCACACAATCAAATCAAACCAAACAACAAACAACAAACAACAAACAAAGCATATATCTTGCTATTAACAAATGGTAACAAAACCTGAGTTGAATTTGGTTTAACTGGCTTAGCAGTTGAGTTCCCTTCACCAGCTCCCATGAAATCTACAAGCCAAAACAACAATCAACACCACAAATCGATTCATCTCAAAAATTTGTCGAAAACACCGTGATTATCTTATCATTTATCAGATCCAAATCAGAACAACATCAATAATCGTTAGGTGTTACGCGCGTACTAACAGATTTGACAACGGAAATACACGAAAGCTGAAATAAACTGTAACCTGGATGTTGTTGTGATATCAGCGGAGTGATTTCGTTGACAGATATGAAACAATCGGAGAGATGGATGGAAGACTAGTGGATTATTAGGGCAAATTGGGGGAAAAGGGTGGGTGGGTGGATGGTGGTGGTGGGGGGGAGGAGGCCGCCGTGAGAGGGTGGTGGTGCGGTGGTCGGAGATGGAAGGGGATGAGGTTAAGGAGATGACACGTAGGGTGGAAATGGTGCCAGGTGTCAAACGCGGAGAGGGTGGATGTGACGAGGCAGAAAGGTTTGATTGAGTGGTGGGTGATCTGGACACAGGTGGGTGGTGTTTGTTTTGTATGTACAAAGTACGATGGAAAATGAAGGTCATTTGTAGAGTATTATTTTTCCTTAATTAATGTAATAGGCGTCATAAACAAAACTTAGGATTTAAAATCATGTTTGTTAGTTATCCGGAATTGAATTTGAAAATTTTTTATTGGATTGTTTAAATCTAAAGTCCCATTTGATTTATAAAATTTTCTGAAATTAAAATTGAAATTCAAAAATTTTCCATTCAAAATCTTGTTTCGTTAATCACCTTGGAATTGGAATTTTTTTTTCACAATTACTGTAATTTCACTTTTCTTTCACTTATCCTATGAAATATTCAACAATCTAATAAAATGTTTAAAATTAGCATTTCAATTACAGTAAAAAAATTATGAATCAAACACTTTATTAATTTTAACAAAATTTCATTCCAATTTCAGTTCCATTTTTAATTCCATTTGCAATTCTTTTAAAACACATTTGCGAACCAAACGACTCTTAACATTTCAATTCCACTCAAAAAAATTTCAACCAAACACCTTATTAATGTTACCAAGCTTTCATTCTATTTCCAAGTCAACTTCCATTTCTAATTCTTTTACAATTTATTCTACAAACCAAATTACCCCTTAGTTTTTATTATTAAAACAATAATCATTAAACATGCATACTATAAGATTTAAACAATATTAAGCTAGGAAGTGCATTATTTACCATCAAACTATCTCGTAAAGAAAGAAAAGAAGAAGATATGTTACAATATATATAATATGTTATACGGTTCTTTAATAAAAACAAGCATAGTTTTACCCCTAATTTCCATTCATTAATTTTAAAATGGATTACATGATAGATAAGTACTAATGTCCTAATTCAAAAAATGAGTAGTCATTTGATGTTTAGTGCATAATACTATTAAGAAACTAATCTAATAAAAATGATGAGCAATGATCCCATGGTCATCATAAGAACATTTGTCAAGGCTAACATCTCAATCACTCTAGCAGTCCAATCCTCTGCTCAAGTGCCTATAAACACCTCACCGAATCAATCCATGCCATCCACCATACCACATGTGATTTAACACACATCATCTATCTTCTTGTTGTGTTGCTTCTTTACTTCCTTAGATCCTCCGCTTCATACCGTTGGCTGCCATCGAAGGTAGCCAACTTGGCAATCCTCATATTAAGGCAATATATGTGCTCATTATCCACGCATCTCCGAGCTAGAAAAAGTTAGTAGGGGTTTAATAGCATAACACATGATAGTCTTTGGAGGCTAAGGGGCTGTTTGATTATCGCTGACTTAGTAAGATCTGATTGAGATAGAAGCTGACCCAGTTAGAAGTTCTGACTGAGTCTGCATCTGACTGAAACTTGGCTGTTTGATTCAGTATCTGACTGACTCTGCTGAATGATAAAAATAATCATATTACCCTTGTATTTTAACTGTTGTTATGTAATAACTCCTTTTATAAATTATTTTAATACACAAAAAACCATCAAAAAATACAATCCACTACCATCATCATCTCTATCTCTCTGTCACCCCCACTACCATCACCATCAAAAACCAAAACCCCTTCTCTACATCCCCTCCCGACCACCACCGGCCTCCACCACCACCATAGCATCTAATCCACCTCCTGCAACCCTCTATTCATTGATTCACACACTTAAAGGGATCGTGCGGTGGGGATGGGCGTTCGCAAAAGGGTCGCGCGGTGGGGAGTTTTCCGGATGGGCGTTCGCAAAGGGTCACGCGGTGGCGGATGGCAGAGGTGAAGGTGGTGTAGCTGGGTCGCCCCTTTTCTTGGTCTTGGTCAGCATCTTTCAAATCTAGGTTCGGGTCAGACTAAAAAGACCCGATCAGATCTGTTTTCAAGCGTATCAAACAGGCTGACCGGCTGATCGAGTCAGCCAGTCAGCCGGGTCAGACCCAAACAAACAGCCCCTAAGTGGTTGCAATTTATGTCATCCACATAATCTTATAAATTACCTACCAATTGATATGCATACAAAATTCAGCATTGTTGTGTGAGTTTTAGTTTTATATATATAGAAAAATAAACTTTTACCTTTTGTTATGAATACTCATCAACCGTGCATTCAAGTCCATTTGACTTTTATATCATTCATTACCGTGTTTTGTTATTTTTCATTCATTCTATAGTTATATTTCCACTTATCAAAATACTAAGGTTGAAAAGAGTAAGAGCCAAAACATGTGCCTAACAACAAATGTAAGACTTTAGTCAACGAATAGTCTTAGTTAACTAAACCCTTAACAGTTGACCCATGATGCAAGGCACACATCGAACGACCCCGTACATATATAAGGTTCCATTCACACCAGTGACCCACAGTGCATATTGGGTAGTTAGCGGGGCACATAAGTGAAGTCTGCCATTTATTTATTACAAAACTTTCAGGTCATAATTAGGCCCACAATGCTTTGTCATCAAGTTTCACTGTCATTCTTCATTCATTAGCATTTCACTTCAATATATATAATACTTTCATCATTTACTTTATTATATCATTTGTTCTATATCATGCACATATCATACATACATTAGATATAAGCCATCAAAATTGGAAATGCAAATAGAAAATCATTCCATAATAGAAGCCAAAATCCTAGATCAAGATCTAACCTAGGTCAACTATAGTTTAAGATCTCAAAAGAATCAAGGACTTATATGCATACCAAGATATTTGATTAAGTCAAGTACTATCCATCACCAAATATGCCCGAGCATTCCTAGTAGCCAACTACTAGACATTTCGAGTACTCACATCCTACCGAGAACTCAACTAACCAAGTATTGCGTTAGTGCCAAGTACCTAACACTTTCAATGCTGGGGCCACCGAATACAAAAATCAAGAACATAACACCACTGATTACTAAGGCTAGGGACTTGGTTACCGAATGTTGTCTCAATGCAAAATCTATTGCTCTAGTGAAAACGTCATATTTTTTTCTATCCACTTAAACATATCAAAGCATACTAATTTTAGGGTTGTTGCACATAACAAAATGTTCTATAATGCAAACTTTATAAAGAATGTGGTTTTTATCATAAAAATAATAACTTTGAGTATGTAAATATAGATCTACGGTAAACATTGACAAAATTATGCATATTAGCCCCAAATCATCTAAAATGGTAAAATATAGGGATCTGGAACTCAACTTATGAAGAATACCACATAGAAAACGAGCTTTCTTTCCATCGAGATCTGATCATGCACACATAAAAATCAAACTTTTATCATTAGATCTAGTTAATAACACACAAAGGATCGAATTAAGCTTAGAAATAAAGATCCATTCAAAAACCGGTTTAGGTTCAAACTAGTTTTTGAAATGGAAATTGGTTTTGGTTTAAAAAATGTTCAATCTGGTTTCATTTTTAATCAGTTTCAACGGAGCAGATTGCAAACCGGTCTTGATTCAGACCAGTTACAAGTCGATATAGGCTGGATATGGTTCGGAAAACTTTATTTTTACATATTTAGTCTCCACATGACTACATGCAACCTCGAATTGGGCTTAACCTCTGGAATTGGCCTGGTATGTTTTTTCTTATCCATTTAACTAGCTTTAGTAAACCCGTGTATTACACGGGTTAAATAAATAACATATTAATATAATAAATTTATTAATTATAAAATGATATTGTAATATATAATACAACTAAAATTACTTTTGATAAATGACTATAAATAATAAAACAGTGATATCAACTTTTTAAAATTTTATTATTAATTTTTTTAAATTATAAATATTTTGTTCTAAAACAAACCGTATAAAATGTCATTTTTAAAAATTTTCTTATTAAAATTCCCAAATTTGATTATTTCTTGTTTTAAAAAAATTGACTTATTTAAAATATCAATTTATTTAGAAATAACCTTAATAAATAGATTTCTTTCTTAATTTATTAGATATTAAAAAGTATTAAAATAATATTATTAGTAATTAAGGTAATTATTTAATGATGCGGAAACTTTTGGTGAGAATGATTGTGGTGCTAACACGCGTCACCCGCTTTACCCTTATATTATAGTAGAGAGATTTGGGTCTGACTGATGACTAATTAGTGAACTTCTTATCCCTCAACTCTAATATCGGTAATTTAAACTGATTTTTTTTATTTATCTTCGTTTAAAATAAGTTATTTAAACAAAGTTATTTCATAAAAGTAATAAAATAATCACGAACACCCTAATTAGTACTTGTTAGTTGTGTAATATGCCTCGGTGGACATTCTGCATGCAATCCACTGTCCACGTGTCCAAACGAACCCACAGTGACGAAAAAGAAGACCAAAATGGTTAATGTAGTCACGTCAGAATAAAGCCCAGGAATCACTTTTGTTGTTTTCTACACAACTCTAAATATTTCTCAAACAACCAGCCCACTTGTACTCTACGCTGTGAGAGTTGTACATCGACCTAACGCATGGCTCATGATAACTTCTTGAACAAACATACATATGGTCATATGGGTCAGGTGTGGAGTACTTATTAATCTCCCACATAGTTTAGGTGTGACAAAATTAAAGCCTATAGTCCCTTAGGCACTAATAAGGTGTTGTGTGTGAACCATAGTACTATGGAGGTGGGGAAGATTGGTAGAGGGTTAATGGTGCCTATGATGGTAGCCAATTTTGTGGTTTATGTCATAGTGGTCGGGCTCGCGGCGTGGTCTATCGACAAGTATATCGATGGCGAACAGAACCACCCTCGTAAGCTCTCTCTTTCTCTCTTTCGCAAATTCGTTCGTCCCCACATCATAATATATGTCGTAAAAAAACCCATAACCCGACGAAAATATAAACCTAAAACATTTAGGACGGGTATTTTGGCGACAGACTATAATAGTAAAACTTTTTCACATATACAACTATATAAGAATACAACTATATAAGAGTAAGTGGTACTGTCTGGTTGCTTGAAACAAGCACTATGCATGTTATGGTGTATTTTATTATAGAAAATCTTGGAATTGCCGTTAGAAAATCTAATGATGTGTTACATATGTCAAAACCGAATATTAATATGTTTGGAATTATTATTAGTTAAAATTATAAATCGATAGAATTGTAGTTAAGAATTTGATATTTTTGTATGAGTTAAGAATACGGTTTCGAGTAACAAAAACCAGAATATCTTAAATTTCAAATTACAAATCATTTAAGGTTGTCTTAATCAGACGGTTTTGAAACCGAGTGTCACAGGTAGGTGATGTAGATTTGGTGGAGTAGAATATGTACGGTATTATCTATTTTGTTGGAAAAAAATAAAACCTACTATGAGATATGTTTTTACAGTCTTATATTATTGTGATATTATGAAAACTTATCGAAGATTTTATAGGTTTTTTACTACTTTTTGTGCATCATTCACTTCTCGTATAACCATCTGTCACACTCTGTAATTATGTGATATTATAAAAATTTATCGAAGATTTTATAGGTTTTTTTGTGCATCATTCACTTCTTATATAACTATCTGTCATACTCTAGTTTTCTTTACTTTTACAAATATACCGTTCTTTTAAAATCCAGAAGAAAAGACCTTTCAGGAACAAGATATTGGAGAACTACACACATATTATATAAAGCTAATATAAATTATTAAAATCCATGATGGGGCATTGCTTAAGCATATTAACATACTTGGAAGTTACTTTTAGATTCATTTGATTCTTTAACAAAGAAACGTTACATACAAGTGACTATGGCCCGATTGTGATGTAGACTTGGGAGGAAATCCATCAACAACATACATGTTAGAATTTGGGTTACTTGGAGGCGCAACCGGATTATGTTCACTCGTCATCGGGTTCATGCACCTTCGAGCATGGCGTAGTGCCAGTTTGGCCAGTGCCTCATCATCGGCATTTATCTCGTGGGCTATTACTGCTGTTGCCTTCGGGTACATCTATGATTCATGAAAACCTTAAATTAGCATTTGTCTAGTTATATATATATATTTTTAACAACAATCTAATCTACTTTTAGTCTACACCATTGTTCACCGTCTAGATTTGTATAACTGGTTCTTTTACCTAATGGATGATTTTGTAAACATAGTTTTGCTTGGAAGGAGATCAAAATGGGAGGACGAAGAGGAAAACGCTTGGTAAATATAAGAATTTCTTTGTTATAAAAAAGAGAATATATTACAGAATAGTAATCAAGTTTTAAAAATGTTTCAATTAGGTCACTTGTGCATATTTCGCCCAAATTGGATCATTAAATCATCAAATCAAGTCATCACCGAATTATTTTGAGTCAAGGAATAAATGGAAAGAAGATGCGGGGTCAGGATTTTCATTATATGAAACTATATTAGAAAATATAAAAAGCATGTTAATTATATTTAATAAATAATAAAGAGTACCTAAAATCCACATCAACCCCGCATAAAAAAAGAAAAATATATTTTCTAATTGAAACAAAAAAAAATGTTAAAACCTTTAATTTAAAGAAAACATGAAAGCTGAGTGACCTAATTGAAACAACCTAAACTTAAGTAACCTAATTAGAATACTCTTAAAACTTGAAAACTATTTTGTAAAGTTACCTCTAAAAATCATATATCTTTGGTTACTAAAAAATAGTAAAATTACAGCAAACACTGGAACTATTTATAACAATATCGACATTCAGTCAGTTGTTGTATCTTATGCTTCTACATGCCGGAGTATTCAGCCACAAGTACGGACCTGATTATCTTAGCCACAGGGATGACACAATCATCCATCGTGCACCCGCCCTACCTCCTTCCCAGCCTCAAGCTAGCACATCCTCTTTGGACTAACCAAGATCTTATATCATGCACAAATTAAGTGACAAAAAACAGATGTATACATAGTTTGATGAAAGAAGGAACATGTTTGTCTATATCAAGTTTGTAGTGAATTGCATCACCTATATTGCTTCAAGACCTCTATTGGGTTATATTTACTTAACCCATCTGGATCAAGTTATGGGTCATTTTTTAAAGTTGTGTTTTAGTGTTTATATATAAATGTATCAAATAGAAGGGTCAAGCTAGGGTGTAAAAAAGCTAAAGTTAGAATATGATTATTTGGGATTGTTCATATTTAATCCGTAATACAAGAGAAGTGTTGATTGGTGTTGTGTTTGCCTGATTAATTGAAGGGAAAAAGATTGTTTGTGTTGGTGTGTTGGTGCAAAACAAAAAGGGTTGTTGTCATTGTTGGTTGTTCCACCGGTGGAAGAGGAAAGTCGAAGCCGAAGGGTTATTGACACAAGAAGTTTGTGGGTGCCCTATTGTTGTTTAAATTTTTAACAATCAATCGCACAAAGGGATGTGGATTATTGTTGATGTTCTTCTGTTGGCTGATCAAAAATAGTGTCGCAAGGGCTATTTACATCTAAGAACCAAATCCGAAAGGGTTATTTGTTCTTGATTATTCCATCACAAGAAGACATAAGAACTTAGGCCTAAGGACTGTTGTTTATTGGTTCAATGATAAGAGGCAATAACATTGGACTTTGTTGACTCGTAAATCACATAAAAACCAAAGTGGTTGTTTGTTTTTTATTACAAAATTTAATTGCACAAAGAAAAAGAATAAAGACAAAAGACAATCATGTTACTTATTTGGTTTCAAGAATTCCAAGAAAAAAATATACATCAAAGAGGGTTGTTTTATCTTAGAGTTTAAAACCATCACATGTAAGGGTTGTTGGTGATAGCTTTGCTAAACAAAGACAAGGACAAAAAGCCTGTTTAATTTAGTGCATGTTTGGATAAGGCAACTTATTTACTTTTTAACTTTTTGGAGGGGTAAAAAGACCAAAGTACCCCTCCAAAAAAGTAAAAAGTTAAAATTTTTAACTTTTTAACTATTTTGGAGGGGTATTTTGGTCTTTTTACCCCTTCAAAAAGTCAAAAAATTGTTTTTCTCAAACATGCCCTTAGTAATCATGATTCTTAAAAAGAGCATGAATGGATTTTTGCAAAGTTTCAGGTTATGCGTTCTATTCAGTCTAGAATTTGTTTTAAGTTTTAATACCTACACACATATTAATTTTAGAGTTATTATGATTCTTGTTAGAAAGTTTGTTTAAACATTTAGAATCATACTTTCGGTTTCATTAGAAAAGCCGATAAAATTGTTCCTGTTCAATATTAGCATTAAAACAATTTAAGTTAAAATGATAAAAAAATCATTGCTAGGAACTAATAAAAACACAATTGTAATACATAAAAAGGTTAGTTTATTTTTTCAATTCCAATGTCCTAATTTAAATTTCACAAACTATAATGTACCCATATGAAAACCATACTTGAGAAAAATGAACTATGGGAAATGATAGATCGGTCTCAGTTTTAACACACAACCTGATGAAAAGACAGATATAGTGGCAATTGCGTATTTATTCAAGTACTACCGAAAGATATGTTATTACTATTTGAAAGTTGTGAAAGTTCAAAGAAAATTTAGAATGCACTTAAAACAAGGTATGTTGGTGTGGATCAAGTACACAAAGCACGTCTTCAAACACTCAAAGTAGAATTTGATATGTTGAAAATAAAGGAGGGATCGAGACATTATCGATTCATTCGCCTCATAACTCAATAGTATTGTCACTAGAGTAATTGTCTTTGATCAATTTGTAATCATCCAGCTTTAATACAAAAAAAAATCAAAAATTAAGCTAAAATTTAAAATTATAACATAATATTCTATATGAAATAAATATGTCTGGAATTTCAACTATTAATTTAATTTTATGATATATTTTATATTCTAACCTACACATATAGACTACAGATGTATATTACATGACCATATTTTCACAATACATCATCATTTAGACCATCACCAATGGTAAAATCAAAAAACACCTAAAAACATGTCTAGTCAGCAGCCATATCAGAAAACCATTTATTCTTCAAAAACCCGAAAAACCACTCCAATAGTAAAACTTAAAAACACCTAAAATCATTACCACATCAATATCATCTTTTACATTTATTTTTTAATATCAATATTATATATTAATATAAAATATAAATAAAATATTTATATGTCTTTTGTTGGATGAAAATTTTAAAACTTTAAAATTTTTAAATATAAAAGTTAAATACTTTTTAGAGGGAAATTTTAAAATTTTAAAATTTGAAATTTAAACTTTAAATTTAATAAATAAAAATTTATTGTAAAAAATTAAAAATTAAATTTTAAAAATTAAATTTACTGAGCACTGTTCAGGCGCATGAGCACTTTTCAGGCGCATGAGCACTGTTCAGGCGCATGAGCACTGTTCAGGCGCATGAGCACTGTTCAGGCGCATGAGCTTTACTGATGCGCTGCATGGCATCAGATGAGCACTGCACTGTGAATCAGTGCGACTGTGTCAGGCACTGTTCGTGCACTGTTCAGACGCACTGATTGGGCACTGTTCAACGCATGAAGGTTGACTTACTATCTACACTTAAAATTATATTGAAAAACTTTATTAATATAAATATATTATTTTCTTTTTATATTAAAACCAACCTGGCCCACCTCTGAAAATAATATTTTTTTTGGTGTTCATCTCTACCAAAATAACAAACAAACCACCCAATGGTTCATTGTAATCTAAAAAACGGGTGATGTGACGTTTTTAAAAGTTAAAACACCTTACTGGAGATGCTCTTACTCTTTCCAAAGTAACTTTCTCTTTCTTCTTATTCGTTCTTCTTCTTGTTCTTCTTCAAGAGCTTCATCTCCATTTCATGGTACGTATTAAGTCTTCAATTTTTTTTTTCTTTCTCTCTCTTTATTTTCTTATGGTTTGTGTGTTAAAATGAAGGGTTCGGTGGTCATAGATTTTAATGTTCTTACTGTATTTCAGGGGTATCATTTAAAAAGAAGGGTAAGACAAGATTAAAAAAAAATATTAAAGAAAGTGTTACATGGGTATCAAGTGACCTTCAACCCGCAAGTGTGAGTCTGCCCCTGCTTATATGTAACTTACGTAAATCAAGTACTTAGTTGAAGATAACAAGGCGCTATTGTCTGGAAATATGACCAAGTTGAATATAAGCTCAAAAAGACTAATGAACCACAATCATCTGATACTTGTACATATGTTAACACAAGTTTTCACATAAAAAACACTCTAATTCTTTTAAAATTATTTTTATGTTATCTTATTAAAGATTTTATATACACGTAACATACTTTAATCTAAAAAAAGATTCATATATTCAATTCAGAAGGCTATACGAAATGAAGAAACACATAAGTCATATGTATAAAATAGTAGGTATATGCAAAAGCTTTTATGCACATAAATTAAATTATGCTGATTATGTCTGAATCAATCAAATAATGTGGTTATCACTAGCATCGTTCCAGACGTCAATCGGTCATCGGATATAATCTTTTCACTATGTGAATATTATAAAATAGTGCGGCTTCACATGGTTTAAAGTCCGAATAATTAATCTTTATTCCGTTAAACTTCTTTTCTTTTCGTACTTTTTATCAAGAGCAAAAAATATATATTATTTGATTTTCCAAAATTAAGGGAGTAAATTTAGATGATAAATATTAGAATATAGATATTCAAAAAGTAGAAAAAACTATATATGAATATATCTCTACATAAAGATAACCATAAAAAAGGGAAGAATCTGTAGGTACGTAAAACATTAGAATATTGGGTTAACTAAGCCATAAAAAAATTAGACAAAAAGACATTAGAATTTAACCAATATAAATATAATATGTCTAAAACAATATTTTTTATATAATAAGTCACTTTTATTAAGATCCAACGGTATCGTGTAAAGCCGAAAGTTGGACCAGCTAGTTGACCAAAATGCGTGGGGGGCTCCTACTTGATAAGGTTAGGCGATCTTGATTCACAATGAACCGTTGACTAAAAGTCAATGATTTTGATTTTCAAGTGGTATATATATATAGAGTTGTAGATCAAATTTCATACCACCAAATACAACTAGTTTAGTTTCTTACTAGTCAAATGGCTACAATATCATTAAGTCAAAGGTCAACTCACATTCACCATCCGCAAAGTGGCTCGGTGGTTGAGGAGATCAGTGGGTTGATCAGGGTTCACAAAGGTGGCTACGTCGAGAGACCTCCGGTTGTACTCATGCTTGTCTGTGCACTGGTTTGACGTTGACGTTGCAGCCACAGATGTTATGATAAACAAGTTTACTAACTTGTGGGCGCGTGTGTATGCGCCTAGCAACAGACAGTTTTCATCAAAAAGGCCGTTGTTGGTTTACTTTCATGGAGGGGGGTTTTGTGTCGGATCGGCTTCTTGGGCTTGTTATCACGAGTTCTTGATGAATCTTGCTCGTGATGCGTGTTGTGTCGTTGTATCGGTGAATTATCGTTTAGCCCCTGAGAACCGACTCCCAACTGCCTATGATGACGGGTTTAATGTCATTATGTGGCTAAAACAAGAGGGTTTAAAAGGAGCCGTTAATGAGCTCAAAGGGTGTGATTATTCAAACTTGTATCTAGCCGGTGACAGTGCTGGTGCGAACATAGCGTACCATGTCGCGTCACGGCTAGTATCTAGGCCAGTCCTGACACCAAAGGGGATTATTCTAATCCAACCTTTTTTTGGGGGAGAATCAAGAACTACCTCTGAGAAGCATTCTACACAACCAGTTAACTCTGCGTTAACACTAGCAACTTCTGATACATATTGGCGGCTCGCGCTACCTTTAGGGTTCACACGAGACCACCCATGGTGCAACCCTCTTGCAAGGGGTGCACCAAGATTGAGTGATATGAGACTTTTCAAGACGTTGGTTTGTGTGGCCGAGTTAGACATATTGAAAGATAGAAACTTAGAATTCGCGGCTGCCCTAGCCGGCACGGGTGCATCTGTGCAATCTGTCATCTACAAAGACGTTGGACACGCGTTTCAAGTTTTGCATAATTATCCCCTTGCTCGGACCCGAACCCACGAGATGATGACTCGTGTTAAGGCTTTCATCAACGAATGACTAGTGTTACGATGGCCTTTAGATTGTTAACTTTAAAATAGGGTTTGATTTTTTTTTTGTTGTTTATATGAAACTGTAATCTACGTATGTTCTAGTTTTGGAAGGACAATGAAATGAAAAGTTTTAATTATTTCCATTTTTGAACTTTGAAGAGAATCTTTGTAAGTTGGTTTGAAAGCATTTTGACTAGACACAAAGGAACTCATCTTTAAATAATGGGGCACTTTACATGGAGGATAAAGCATAAACTAAAACAATATTATTCTTCAACTTCTGGTTCTTATTCATCAACTGCTTTCTATACATGCATGATATATTGGGTTTTAGCTAGGTTTGTTCAAAGTCGGATATCCGAAAATTTCGGATAGTGGAAATCACTATCCGAATCCGTATCCGAAATTTCGGATACGGATTCAGATAGTGATTCGGATTTCCGAAATTCATTTTTATTTTTTTTATTTTAAGTTTTTTTACAATAATTAGACATATAATATTATAAAAATAATATATAAAACCAACTCATATCATAAAATATTATAAAAATAATATACAAGACCAACTCATATCATAAAAATATATCTAAAATTCAAAAAATAAAAAAATATTTTTTTGTGGATTCCGGATAATTCGGATATCCGAATATCCGAAACTTTTGAAAATCACTTCCGAATCTGAATCCGAATTTTCGGATATCCGAAATTTGGATATCCGAATTTTTGGATATCCGAAAATTCGGATATTTCGGATTTTCGGATCGGATTCTTGGATTCGGATATTTTTGAACACCCCTAGTTTTAGCGATAGATTTATCGTCACTGCCCATAACAATTCAGTTTATATAGTTTATATGGTGACTATATATCATCGTTATAGTGTTTTGCGGGACAAAGAGAAAAATAAGTGTCATGTGAAATATGAATACAATGTGTCGTCGCTGTAGATAAAGTTATTATTTTACTATTCGTCTACCAGGAAATAAACAAAATGAAATACACTTTATTTTGTTGCCCCCTATAACGATATGATTTCTTGTCGCTATAGATAATTAATTCATTTTGTGTTTTTTGTAATTTTCTTTAGGTTACTAAAAAGAAGGAACGATACTTTTGTTTCGCCTATAGCCACTAGGGTGAGCAACGAGTCGGAACCGAACCGAACCAGACCGATCCGGCCTTGACCCGAAACCGATAAGAGTCTTATATAAAGAACCAAAAACCGGACCATTTACATACGGTTCGGGTCGGACCGAACCGAGTTAAACGGTCGGTTCAGCGTGATATGGTGGTCCGAACCGTGAACGTTTTTTAGGCTTGTGCTTTTTCCAGGAGAAAAATAAAACTTAAAAATAAAAATGAAACCAATCAATGTGTTTTTTGCACTCGTTATTGTAACATAGACAAATTTAATAAAACCAATCACTGTGTTTTTTAGACTTGTTATTGTAACATAGACGAATTGAATGAAACCAATCAACGTGTTTTCTAGACTTGTTATTGTAACATATACAAATTGGTATTGTAAAAAAATACAAATCATACATCAATTGTCGTCATGACACCTTTATAGGCGTAGCATCCAATAACGTTCATCTATAACCGACTAAAAGTTTATTGACCCGACAACTTGTTTTATATGCTAGTAAAACAATTTTTACATTTTCTGGTGTTCAAAGGAAACCCATTTGACATCTAAAAAGCAAAAACCAACTTTTTTTACCTGATTGTAATCGGGACGGACCGAAACCGAGCTCTCACCGCGGGTTTGGACTGAAACCGACCCGTAACCGTTTACACAACAAAAGTAGAACTGTGGACCGGAACCGCTAACTCATACACGAGTCGGTCTCGATTTTTACGGGTCGGTTCACAGGTCTTACCTAGGTCGACCCATGAAGTGCACACCCCTACCTATAGGAACGATTTATTGTCACTACAGGTAAGACCTAAAACCTAAATCACACAACAATGATCTTCCCTGTTTCGACTCCAAACCAACCAAAAGTAACTCATCCCCTTCATAATGTATCCTGAAAGTTTACTAAGGCAAGGAAACCCTAGTAAGTAACCCAGTACCTCCGCAACTGATGTTAGTGCCTTTGCAAGTGTCACTTAGCCTTTGCAAGTAATCCTACACCTTCGTAACTCCTACATTTAGAAATATGCATGGTATTACTCTCGCAACTGATGTGAGCATCCGTAACTAACCTAAACCCTCCGCTAGTAACCTTACACCTCATAAGTGGCCTTATGGCTTCGTAATCACTTGAACCTCCATATATGGCCATAACGGCCTTTTGCTATGTTGTCACCTCCTTGAGTGCTTGCCACCTTCGCGTCTCCACATACTTACCTAAAAATCGCATCCACCCTCCCAAAGTGAACCTCCAAAACTAACCCAAGCTCCCATAACTAACCTAACCTTTGTATTTCTATATACTTAGCCGATTCCCCATAGGTCTCCCCTACGCAAGTAAAGTCTCGGTATATGAAATGTCGGTCTATGAACAAGTAGAGTTTCCTCTATTATCATGCTTATGTTATTGTTCTTTATATTCAAAATATGGGAGGACTATCTCTCTAATCTTTTTATGATTGGATTATTTATGGTTAAAGTTACTAGACCATGGCAAATATTTGACGTGTTGGCGATAGTCGGTGTACTAGTTGGCCGGCCTAATGCTATCTTAACATTTTCCCAACTATAGTGATCTAGTTTTCGATTAGATTGGTAATATAACGCTTTAACCATATATGCAGTATTTAATTGAGATAATACTTAAAGTTACATAATGCTTTTAACTATAGAAGGTATGGGATGATACTCATTTGTTTGAGAGTTGAGGCATTGAAAGAACAAAACATGTCACCTTTACTTCAAGTGTGATTCAAGGTGTGTATTCATCATGTTAAATCTTTTTAGCATGCATTCAATGCAAGTTTTCTTTGGGATACACCTAGAATCCCATGTGCCTCCTATCACATATAATGCTTCAACTATTACAATGGTACTTCTAATTTTACATGTTTCAGTTATTATTGTAATGACTTTTAATGCACATGTATATAATGGTGCATTCAACCTATTACAACGGTGAATTCAATTTCATATGCTTGATCATTAAACAAATCCAAGAATACCAATAATTATAAAATATGATTGTACTTTCTGATGATTTTCAGATATATATTGTTAGGGATAATTGTTAGGGAATAAGACCCTCAAGAACAATTGTACAAAACAAAATTATGGCCTTTTGGTAAAGGGTTCACAAACATGTTAAACATATTTATATAGTTAATATTAATAACTTTATCATCTATTATATCTCATATTACATACCTTCTTTCTAGATAAAGTCCATCACTTGTCAAACTATTCCTACTTTTAAAACTAATAACTACATTGCTACCACAATAAAGCTTTTAGTGTATTGAGATGAAGTTATAATTATGAGCCGCTCTAGTAAATTGTTGATAGCCGTAACACCCTGAAATTTTTATAAATCCAATAAAAGAAGTTCTCGCAATAAACGAAGGTTTAAGGTCCAAATTTTCCAAAAATAAAAAGAAAGCAAACCCTAGAACTTGCTACAAAAGGAAGGGGGCGCCTCCCTTGCCCCTTCCTGGTGCGAAAACATTAGAGGGAAAGGTTAGAGCTAAAAAGAGAAAGTAGAGAAGAAGGTGATCAAGGTATGTAAATCTTATGTTTAAGCTTGGTTTAATGTGAAAATAAAATAAAGAATGATAGTTTTATGCTTAAACGTGTATATTTGTGCGTTAAAGGCTCTCGGTTGGTGTTTTGCGCTTGCAATCATCTTAAGGTGAGTTCTTGACCCCTTCTTTTTATATGTTTTCACTTGTTTGGGGTTGATATGCATACCTTAATGATATTTGCATGAAGTATGATAGTGTTGATGGTATAGAATTTGTTTGCATGTAAAAATGGTCCAAAATCGGTGACTAGGGGCCGAAGGCTCGACCTGGTGCGATGTTTTCTCACGAGTTAGTAGGTTCTCGCTTGATCATGTTCTCACATACTGATATTATCGCATGGTGATGTTTCCGCTTGATAAGTGATGTTCTCGCATAGTGATGTTTTTGCATGGATAGTGTTCTCGCGTATAAGGATGTTTTCCCATAATATTGTTCTCACCTAATAGTTTTCGTTGGGTGAAGTTTTCGCCTTATAGTATGCGCATAGTAAAGCTCTCA